>JAECXW010000468.1:0-187500 GCA_018153365.1 Drosophila fuyamai | reverse complement strand
AGTATTGCCGTTTAACATAAACATGATCGCCACGATTAAAACTGACGGGGAGCCGGTGTACTCCAAGTCGTACCCGCATCCCATGGGTGTAACCGAATTCGTCAATGCAGAGGTTAAACAAATTCTTGCGGACCGAGTAATAAGGCCATCCAAGTCCCCATATAACAACCCTACCTGGGTTGTAGACAAAAAAAGGCACAGATCAAAATGGCGTTAGGAAGAAGCGATTGGTTATCGACTTTAGGAAGTTGAACGAAATAACCGTAGATGATAGATACCCTATCTCTAAAATTTCGACAATACTGTCAAACATGGACAAGTCACAATTCTTTACGACACTCGACCTCAAATCAGGTTTTCACCAGATAGAGCTGGCGGAGAAGGACAGGGAAAAGACTGCCTTCTCTATAAACAACGGCAAGTACGAATTCTGTAGATTGCCATTCGGATTCTAAAACGCCCCAAGCATATTTCAAAGGGCCATCGACGACGTGCTTAGAGAAGGAATCTCTAAGTTATGCTACGTGTACGTAGATAACGTCTAAGACAAAAGAGGACCACGTTAAAGACGTGGATTGGGTACTAACCAAACTCCTGGAAGCAGGCATGAGAGTATCCCAGGAAAAATCAAAGTTCTTTAAAATGAGCGTTGAGTACTTGGGGTTCATTGTGTCACAAGGGGGGCTTAGAACTTCACCTGAAAAGGTAAAAGCCATAAAGGAATTTCCCCAACCAAAAACACTTTTCGACCTCAGATCCTTCCTGGGGTTAGCAAGCTACTACAGGTGCTTTATCAAAAACTTCGCGACAATCGCAAGACCCCTGACAAACATCCTAAAGGGAGAAAATGGGAAAGCCAGCAAATACCAGTCAAGGAAAATTGACATAGATTTCACCAAAGAACAGAGAGAAACTTTTGACAGACTGAGGGAAATCTGGGCGTCAAAAGATGTTCTGCCCTCGTATCCAGATTTTAAGAAACCATTCGATTTAACAACGGATGCATCGGGCTTTGGTTTAGGGGCGGTGCTATCCCAGGATGGCCGCCCAATCACAATGACTTCACGTGCCCTACGTGACTGCGAAAAAAATTATGCGACCAATGAACGAGAACTCCTCGCCATTGTTTGGTCACTAAAAAACCTCCGGAATTACCTAAAAGGCTTACAGATTTTTACCGATCACCAGTCACTAACCTTTGCTGTCTCGGACAAAAATCCCAACGCGAAGCTAAAACGCTGGAAGGGGATTATTGATGATCATGGCGCAAAACTAGTTTATAAGCCAGGCAAGGAAAACCTTGTGGCGGACGCATTATCCCGCCAGAACATAAACGCCCTAGAAGACGGACAGGAATCAGATGCGGCCACAATACACAGCGAACAGTCGCTAACGTACACGATTGATACAACTGACAACCCGGTAAACTGTTTCCGAAATCAAATAATAATTGAGGATGGAAACAGCTTCTCGGTAGACACATTTATCTTGTTTAAGAGTAAGGTGAGGCATACAATTAGAACACCTAATCGGGAAAACCTTCTAAATGCACTACAAGATGTCGTAAACGCTGAGGTAGTAAACGCAATTCACTGCTCCCTACCAACTTTGGCATTTATTCAACATCAGCTGGTCGAGTCGTTCCCTAGCACTTCCTTCAAGTACGCGAAGAGCTTTGTTCAGGACATAACGGACACAACCGAACAGAGGGAGATCGTCATAACAGAGCACAACAGGGCTCACCGAGCTGCACAGGAAAATGTGAAGCAAATCCTTAGAGATTACTTTTTCCCAAAAATACTTCGGCTAGCAACGGAAATCACCTCAAACTGCAGAACCTGCTCTATGGGAAATACAAACGCCATCCATCTAAGCAGGCGATAGCGGAAACACCTATTCCTTTTTCCGTGGGAGAAATCCTACACATCGATATCTTCTCAACAGACGGAAAACTTTTCCTCACTTGCGTAGATAAATTCTCGAAATTCGCCACAGTGCAAGCCATCGCATCGACGGCTATTGTGGACATTAAAGCCAACTTACTACATGTAATAAATTTTTCCCAAAAACAAAAACAATCTATTGCGATAATGAAAGATCACTAAACTCTGAAACCATTAAATCAATTTGCTTAACCACTTCAATATGGCCATTTCCAACGCTCCACCCCTACATAGCACCTCAAATGGGCAAGTGGAGAGGTTTCATAGTACGCTGGCAGAAATAGCCAGATGCCTGAAACTGGAAAACAAACTAAACGACACTGTCGAATTAATCCTTTTGGCAGCAAACAAATATAACAATTCAATTCACTCAGTAACCGATAGGAAACCAATGGAAATAGTTCACTCAAAGTCCACAGAATTCGAGAGAGGAATTAGTAGGAAAATTCAACAGGCCCAAGAAATGAGCCTTGACCACGTAAACAAGGATAGGACTTATAAGGAAGTTTTTCTTAAAGCAAACAAACGCCTGGGAAATAAACTCTCACCGCTATGTTTGGAAGAAGTTATTGAAGCAGAACTGGGGACAACGGTTCTAATTAGTGGGAAGGGGGTCCACAAGGACAATCTGCGCTAATCATCTTCGCTAGATTCCCGACCCACTTTTAATATTTTTATACTTTTTATTCTTATATTCCTTTTTTTACAAATTTATATTTTTCTAGGTTAGGAAGGTGCGTTTTACTTTTGGCACTAACAACTGTTAGGACGGACGCGACAGTAAAACTGAACGACTATACGAACGCAGACAATATCCCAATAGAGGACGGTAACATAGTAGTTTGGGAATCCTACGGATACTTACAGCACGAACATGACGACCTACGAAGACTACGCCGACCAGACTGAAACATTGACGGGTACTTTTACTGATGACCATAGAATACCAGTTATAACAACAGAGCTTAAGCACATTCGCAAGTTGGTAGCTACCCTAAAAATCCATCATAGGTCCGCTAGAAGTATAAACCTAATTGGGACAGCTTTAAAAGTCATTGCAGGCACTCCCGACATTAATGATTGGGAACAGATAAAATTCAATCAAGAGCAACTGATGAACGCAGACGAGGGGCAAACCGAATTAAATATTAAATTTCAGGAGCGTTTGAACGAACTCGCGAGCGCAATGAATCAAAGTCAGAAGTTTGAAACCAATAAAGAAACACACCTCTTGGAAATCATTTTGGCAAAAAATAGAATCTTTATCACGGATCTGAAAAATATCCTAATGGGCTTAACCCTAGCAAAATTAAATATAGTAAGTCCGGCAATTCTAGATAGCTCCGACATTGGCGAATTTAGGGTCAAGCAGCCTATTAACATTAGTTTAATAGAAATATTAGAAGTATCTAGTATAAATGTTTTTCAAAATTCCGATATCCTCCATTTTCTTATTAAATTTCCTAATCCTAAGTTCGTATGTAAAAAGATAACGGTCTATCCGGTCCAGCACAACAAAAAAATCCTGGACTTTGAAAAAGGAAACCTAGTCGCTGAGTGTCCAGGGCGAAATCTCAACATCGGATACCACAAGACGACGGTTGGCGCCACCTTCTGCAGGGAGCTCCAAAATGGTACTTGTGCCCAGCAATTAGTTTCTGGAGCTATTGAGCACTGCTCCACGCTTCCAGGCCAACTGGATCCAGTTACGGTAGTAGATCACGGCACCCTCATAGTGAACGAGGCCAACATGACCATAACCGACGTCCAAGGACGGGCCCAAAAAATATCTGGGACCTACCTGGTACCCTATTCCGACAGAATAAGTCTCGACGGAACTTGGTTCATAAATCAGCTGGGAAACTCGATGAAACTCGGCCATGGCCATGGCTAAGTCTCCCATTTCTCCACGAGCTGAGCCTGAGAAACCTTCACCACATCGGGACCCTTAGAGAAGAGCTTTCCTTGGGCTCCCTCCTCAGCTACTCCATCACTCTACTCGCCTCCTTCCTACTGTGTTCCACTGTTTGGCTCGGCTACCACCATCTGAAGACCAGGAGCCCCGTCAAATCAGGGGCTAATGGTGACGTAGAAGCAGCAGGTCACCGGGACGGCGACCACTTAAAAGAGGGAGAAGTTAACACACCCAGTTCCCACAAAGAAAAATTGTCAAGTTGCAGGCCATAACCGGTGGCCAACACGCGCAGTAAGGAAGCCGCCGACTCTGCACTCCGAGGGCAGTTGCCCGGAGCCCGGTCAGAGCTCTCGCGGATCGAGTGATCGCCACCGGCCGGATATCTGCTGGCAAAAGCCTCGAGCCGCGGCCGGACCGGGACCTTAAGTTAGTCCAAAATTGTACTCCGCAGCCTTAGCTGCGTTTTGTAAATCAAATCTTGTTTATCCTCTACCTTAACAGGTTTAGAAGAAATAAATAATAAAATTAATATCGCACCGTGTCTTTATTATCCTCTGCCTTAACAGGTTTAGGAGAAATAGGGATTAATTAAATACCAAATATCAACACTAAATAACTTGTATATGCCAGGCGAGCGTATTCTTCAGTGCAATTGAAATGCAGCTTCACGGAGATGCCCAGAGGATATCTCAACTATCAACAGCCAGATGCTGGAGGGACTTAAGGAACGCCCTCATCAACGAATATAAAACACAGACGCCCTGCGAAGAACTACTAAGACGTCTGTATAACACCCCCTTTCCAGGGTGTATACGTAATTTCGTTGAGGACACTGAGTCCAAATCTTTTATAATATTAAATATATTAGCTTTAGAAAATAACGCTTCAAATACAATTTTAAACACAAATGCTCTTAATAAAACTGTTAAAGTAATTATGAAAATTATGTAATTATGAAAAAATTGCCAGGTAGACTTTTTATGACATTGGCTAGGTATGATATTACTAATGCTAGTGAACTAAAATGTGTAGCGCAAAAAGAAGGTTGTTATGAAAAATTTTATTCAGAAGGAACAAAGAATTCACAAAGTCAAAACCAAGATAAGAAAAATTATTAATCCCAACAAAATACTAATAATACTAATAAACAACAAAACTATAATTCCCAAAACTGATACAGACAACAAAATAATTTTATAAGCAGCAGGCTAGTACATCTCAAGGCCAACATATGCCTAATTATATTAAAAATAACAGAGAAACTTTTTATGAAAACCACATTTCAATAACAGAAACCCCACTGAATTATTATAACAGACAACTAGAATTTATAAGAGGAGACTCAAATGAAGTCGAAGTAATAAATTATTTTCATAAAACAAAAATCATAATAACTTATAAAGAGATGACAATCGAATACGCAAAACAATTAATAATTAAATACTTTTATAATAAGAAAAGCGTAATATATTTTTCAAATGAAACAGACTTTTTAATTTTTCAAAAGGCATACGTTGAAATTATTTCCCCAGATAACTTAACTAAAACAATGAAAACTAATAGTAAATTATTAGATATTAACACTTACGCAGAATTCCAAGAAATTATTATTAAAACACACAGAGAACTATTACATCCAGGAATAGAAAAACAATCAACATTTTTTAAAGAAACATAATATTTTCCCGATCACCAAAAATTAATTGAAAATTTTATTAATGAATGCGAAGTATGCAACATTGCAAAAACAGAATACAGAAATACTAAATTAGAAGTAATTAAGAATAATAAACAGCGAAACAGACATAGAAAATAAGCTAACAAAATTTGAAACTATTCTTTATGTCTACACTCATAGCAAAATTAACCCTAAAAACAAGAAATTCGCCTCACTTTTGTCTTCAAAGGCATAGCACCTTAAATTTTAGGGTAAAATTTTCTAAAATTAAGGGCGTTCCTTTCTAAAATCTAAGGCAAAGGGCCCTAAAAACAAGAAAAAGTTTTCTAAAAAATAGAAAAATATTTAATAAAATTAGGGCATCTAACCATAAATTTTAGGGTATTTTTTCTAAAAAGTAGAAAAAATGCGCATACATTCATCATGATTTAATTTTTCATTAAGGATTTATGTATGTATGTGTATACATATGTACGTATATGATTTAAGCACTTCGCTTTTCATTTAGAAAAGTCACAAAGTTTGTATTAGTATTGCGCACTAATGAATTGCCAATGTCGATTTCAACTGTAATTCTGTGGGGAAAGAGAGAGAGAATTAGTACAATTATGATTTATTCCAGTTCTTACAAGTAAAATCCGATAAGTTTCTTATCCGAAAAAACTTATAATTTTATTCGTCCGTCGGGGGTGAGATTCGAACCCAGCTCTCCCGCGCGTGAGTCCAAAGACATTAAATGGAGCCACGGTCGCGAACGAAGAACGCACGGCAAACCAAAGACTATATGATGGGGCGTTTGCGAAGAATATTAGTTTTAAAAAGTTTTTAGAACTCGTTAAGTCGCAACTGTGAAAGTCGAAATATTTAAAATAATTTTTCTAAGATGAATATCATCATATTTCAAAAAATATTTAAATTACTTTTCAATAAAGGGTAAAACCTTTAGTCGTTCTAAGCATTACTTCTCATCTGTGTTTATACACAAGTAAAAAAAAGAAAAAAAGAAAGATGTCGGCAGCTGAAATTGAACTTGCGGTGCTTAGATTTCTGGTCAGACATTCTAACCCCTAGGCTACTCGGACAGGGTTAGAACAATTTTATGGTCATTTTAGAAAATAATTCCTATGTTATAGAAAATATTTCTATATTGTGGGATTAATTTTTATTTTTTAGAAAATATTTCTATATTTAAGAAAATATTTCTATATTTAAGAAAGCGTTTCTATTTTTTAGGGTTATCGAGTTTTTAGGGTTAATTTGAGAAAATTTTTCTATATTTTAAGGTAAATCATTTTTTAGTGCAGTCACCGACTACCATTCATCGAGTGCGGACGTCTTTTTTTCTTTCTCATCGTTGATCTTCGGAACCTGTGCTTAGTATACCTCACCCCTCCGAGTGCCCGAAAGTCTGACGAAAACAGACGAAAAACCCTCGCAATCATGGGCCCTGAGCCCCCCAATTTGCAGGGTAATCGCTTTGCTGTGCTAGGCGAGAGCCCCAAATAAAAAAAAAAAGACCTTATCAAAAACTTACGGAAAATTTCCCTGAACTTCCAACTTCAGTTCAAAAAAATCCAAAGTTTATAACAGTAAAAACAAAAGACCCAAAAAAACCCATCTCACACTACTCTTGCTTCGCTGTACACAATGCACTAAAAACCATTAGCAAGGAAATAATTACAATTTCTACGCTAAGAGATGGAAATCTATTGATGCTAGTTACCACCAAACCAGTGGCCGAAAAATTCCTCCGTACCACTTACTTACGCGACGTCGAATTCAATTACCACGAGTCCCTTAACTTTGTTAAAGGGACAATATTTGCACCATGCCTAAACAACATACCAGAAGAAGAAATTGTGAAAGAGCTACGATCCCAAAACGTGCATTCGGTATTCAAGTTTACCAAAACAATCGACAACGCCACCAAACCCTCGGGAGTGATTCTGGTCACTTTTGATCTCTATAATCTTCCCAGCAAACTGGACATCTCTTGGTACAATGTCAAAGTAAGGGAATACACACCCAACCCAATGCGGTGCAAAAAGATCGGTCATACGACTAAACACTGCGATGATCCAACCATGTGCTCCACATGCAATCTCCCCCCTCACCCACCCGCGCCTTGCTCACGCACTGAATGCGCGAACTGCTCAGGCCAACACCCCGCCTCCTCACCCGCTTTCCCAGCGTATCAACAGCAAAGAGACCTTCTAAAAATCAAAACAACAAAAAAATGCAGCATGCGAGAATTATCCAAAAAAAAACAACAACAAACATCATCGACAATCAATAATTCGGCAACATTCGCGAAGGTCGCTTCTTCTAAAACGACTTCGGAAACGGCTTCGAAACCGGAGCACGACTCTCTGCAAGCAGAAATCAACAACACACCATCAACCAGCAAGCAAAGCGCAATCAATGTAACACAAAAAACAAATGTAACCCCCTCCCCCACATCTCCCCCTACTCCCCCACCGGCCTCCCCCCATTTCCCCCCTTCCCCCCACTACCCCAAATCACCAACGTCACCACAAACGCAAGATAAGAATCCCACGATCAAAGAGCGACTTAAAAAACCTCGCGCTCTCATTAGTGAGGCGCAGCGGTTTCTTAAAAGTTTAGATCCAGACCACAGTAATTCTACTATAGAAAATATGTCCACAGACTCCGAACTTAGAAAAGGAAAAAACCATTCAGATTCAGAATCTTCAATGGAACAAGATCTCTAAAAGCGCCCCCCTGTACGCCTCCCCTCTTTCTTATATAAATAAATGCCATTAAAAATCACCCAATGGAATATAAATGGAATTATAAACAATTACAACCAACTATCTCTACTCATTAAAGACAATTCCCCAGACATCATATGCCTACAGGAAACCCATCTGCCCAACGACTCAAATAGCTTTATTTGCCCGAAGGCCTATTTAGCTTATTTCTGCAACCTCCCCCAAAACACGTCAGCTAAACAAGGTATTGGAGTGCTCATTAAACGACACATCCCCCATACCCACAATCGGATTACTTCTAACATATTATGCTCAGCTCTCCAGCTTGATCTGGACCGGCCAATTACCATAATTAATATATACATACCACCTTGCCATAGTTTCAGGAGTACCGACATCACTGACACCTTAAACCATATTCCCGGCCCCTTCATAGTGTTGGGCGACTTCAACTCTTGGAGCCCGCTATGGGGATCGCCAAAACCCAACTCCCGGGGTAAAGCCCTGGAGCGCGCAATTGCTGACCTAAATTTAATCACACTTAATGACGGCTCCGCTACCCACCTCTCGACCCACAATACTTTCACACACGTAGATATCTCCCTGATATCCCCACAACTTGCGCACATATGTGACTGGTCCATCGCTTCTAATCTGTATGGCAGCGATCACTTCCCAATCACAACCATGGTCTCAATCCGATTCAGTACTGACAAATCCTCTCCTCTACCAAAATACAAAACCGACTTAGCCAATTGGGACAGCTTTAAAACAAAATGCTCTAGTATCTCATCGACTTGGAAAGCTGGCTGCCTTAACAGCCAAATTGCTCAAATCACAAAACGTATAAGGGCGGCGGCAAACTGCAGCATCCCACAAACAAAAAGCATTCCACACAAAGCCAAAGTCCCCTGGTGGAACAACTCTCTCCAGGAGCTTAGGGATGAAAAACAAGATCTATTTCACAAGTACAAATCGGACCTAACAATTCCAAATCTCTTACGCTACAAAAGAGCCAATGCTGGCTTCAGAAAGGCTGTACTAGCTGCCAAACGCACCTGCTTCCAAAACTTCACGTCCCGAATCTCGCCTCTCACTACATCCAAAAAGATATGGTCCGACGTCAAGCGCCTAGCTGGGGTACCCCCCACCCCCATAAAATATTTAAAAACAGAAACTGGTCTTCTTACCTGTCCGAAGAAAATTGCAGAGGAATTTGGAGATAGTTGGTCAGAGTACTCGGCCGACCACAACTTCTCCCAGCAGTACTTTCAATCAAAGCAAACCTATTTAAACCACACGTACCAACCCAATTCCATATCTTGCTCCGCAAAGCAGCTCGACTTAAATTTTACACAACTGGAACTAGAAATAGCAATCCAGACCGCAAAGGGTAAAAGTCCCGGTTTTGACAGAATATCGTATCCCATGCTCAAAAACCTACCATCAGTTGTTAAAGACAAACTGTTAGAGGTATTTAACACAATGCTTCAAACAGGATCCTATCCACACAACTGGAAGACAGCCACGGTAATCCCTATACCTAAACCTAATAAAAAAAAACCAGAAATTAATAGCTTCCGTCCCATTTCACTTCTCTCTTGCCTAGGGAAAACAGTCGAGAAAATGATCGCCCGTAGACTTATGTGGTTTATCACACAAAAAAACCGTATCTCGCACTACCAGGTTGCTTTCAAAAAGAGCCACAGTACTATGGATGCTCTGTTGAGATTTCAACACTTCGCGTCGAAGGCCCTTTCAACAAAAAATCATGTATCCATTCTGGCTACGGATTTTGAAAAGGCTTTCGATCGCGTAGGGTTACATTCAGTGTTATACCAGCTTGGACTCTGGGGCGTTGGTCCAAGGCTTTATAACATTATCAAAGCCTTTATGATCAACAGAACTTTTAGAGTCCGAGTAAATAACTCAACCTCTAATCTACACAAGCTCCACAATGGCATTCCGCAGGGTTCCCCTCTATCGGTGGTACTCATTTCCTTTTCCCTATATGCTGATGACGCATTTATTTTCACCAAAAAAAAAGATCTCAATTCAGTTAAAGATACCTTCTCAAACGTTCTGGACGAGCTGGAACAGTGGGGCGCTTCATCTGGGGCATCTCTTTCCATTGAAAAATGCCAGGTTTTACATATTTGCCGAAAACAAAATTGCAACTTTCCTGTAATTGTATTTAACAACAAAATCATTCGACAAACCGATAATTTAAAAATCCTAGGAATTACCTTCGACTCTAGGCTTACATTTAAAGAACACTGCCTTAAACTACGAAAGCAGTTAGAATCTCGGCTAAATATCATTAAATTTCTATGCTCAAAATACTCACATGTACATATTAATTCTTTAATTAACATAACGAGGGCATTAATACTCTCTAAAATAGATTACGGGCTCCCGATATTTGGCTGGACTGCAGCCTCAAATATCAAGAAAATTCAACCACCATACCATGCAGCTGCACGCAGATCCATCTACGCTTTTCCGACCTCTCCGACCAAGTGCATTCTAGCGGAGTCCGGACTACCCAGCATTATTAATAGAATAAAGGAAACGACAACCCGACTCATACCCAAATTATACACCACTCCAAATCGGTTATTAGCGGACGACTTCAAAAAGACATTCAAAGAAAGAAGGAGATACAAATGTCCTTCTACTCTCCGGATATGCGCCAACCTGAGCAAAGAATTGGACCTACCTCCGCCTAACCGATTCAGATCGACAGGGCCATCTCCACCCTGGTCTCGGAATAAACCCAACATCCCCCGAAGTGCCGGAGAGTGCAGACGTGTTTTGCGCGAGCTCCGGAAAAAAACCGCTCAAAAGTGAAAAACAATAACTAAAAACACTAGAGTGGTGTAATAAAGGCAATCTTATTGCTAAAAACAGTATATAATAATTAGTGCTATGTAAAAAACTAGTGCAAAGTTATTATAAAAACTAAGAAGTGCCACGAGTGATAGCTCAATGAGCGGCGATTCAAAAAATGAGCGTAGAAGCTCCGTAGACAAGAGAAACAGTTATATTTCTTATTTCTCAACCCGTGATACAGAAGTAGAAAGAACTTCTTCAAAGAGCAACTCAGCCTTACTGACCATTGACAGTGCGAGAGCACGGTCTTGTTCTCCCGCCCTACTCACACCAACTCCCACTTCATGGAGCTTGCAGTGTAGAACCCCACCCCCAGCTTCGACTAACAGCTCACCAGCCACGAGCACTGCGACCTCGTTAATTTCTGCAACCGCAGCCACTGCAACAACAACATCAACGGTCGCCGTTAACAACAACGCGATTTCGAATGCGTTTGCAACTTCTGCAGCGCCGAATAAAACTACAAAGCCAAGTGTAAGTACGAGTGCCAATATCGGCAATATCAAACAACAACAAGTGGGTCCGGCTATACAGACTGGCATGGACCGTTACATCCAAATCAAACGGAAGCTAAGCCCGCAAAATAAAATGGTTGGAAATAAACCAAAACAAAATTGCCCTAATAAAGGCAACGAACAACCAGGGGCATCTAGTAAAAACAGATTCGCCCTATTGTCGGAAATTGATAATAATCAATCCGAATCTGGACAGGCTGTTCAAAAGAAACCAAAGCCCCCACCAATTTACATAAGGGAACAGAACTCAAATACCCTAGTAAAGAGAATTGTTGCGCTGGTCGGGAATGACAACTTTTATGTTACTCCCCTTGTTAAAGGGAATATTCATGAAACAAAGCTTCAAGCTAAAACTGAAGATCAATTCAGAGCTGTAACAAATTACCTAGACGAGGCTAGGAAACCCTACTACACGTACCAGCTCAAGAGTAGCAAGGGCTTGCAAGTAGTGCTAAAGGGCATAGAGCCCGACGTATCCACCAATGAGGTAAAAGAGGCACTGAAAGAAAAAGGATTCTTCTCCAAAAATATTATTAATATTATCAACAAAAATAAAAAGCCGCAACCACTCTTTAAGGTCGAACTGGAGCCTGAAAGCAGAGCCTTGAAGAAAAATGAAGTGCACCCGATCTATAAACTGCAATACCTGTTGCACAGAAGGATTACTGTTGAAGAACCGCATAAGCGGAATGGCCCGCTGCAATGCACAAACTGCCAAGAGTATGGACACACCAGAAACAACTGCGGGCTTCGTTCAGTCTGCGTAGCTTGTGGTGGCTTCCACAAATCCGAACCTTGCCCTGCAAGCAAAGAAGACCCAAAGACAAAGAAATGCGCTAACTGTGGAGATAACCATACCGCAAACTACAGAGGCTGCCCGGTCTATAAAGAGCTGAAGAGTCAATTTCAACAAGCAAAACAAGCACGCTCCCAGAATGCACGAAATGCGTACGTGCAATCCCAAACCACACCTAATGTTTTCTTTGCGAAAGCAGCCAGATCTTCATTTGGGCCCCTCAACACAAATGGGGGAGTTTCATACGCCAGTGCCCTAAAATCAGGACTTGCCAATCAGACGGGGTTCCCACAAGCTCAATGCTCTGAGCAAATTACAACAACACCTCAGCAAGCAATAGGACAAATACCAAACAGCATGGAAACCATGATGCTGACTTTACAACAGGGTATGATGGAATTTATGTCCTTCATGAAAACAACAATGACAAACCTTATGCAAAATCAAAACATTTTAATAAATTTGCTCACATCCCAACAATCTAAATAATCGATGTCTTGTCTTCGAATATCCATGTGGAATGCCAATGGCGTTTCACGGCACAAACTTGAAATAACTCAATTCCTCAATGAAAACCAAATAGATGTAATGCTGCTGGCAGAAACGCATCTCACAAGTAAATACAACTTCCAAATAAGAGGTTATACTTCATACTGCACAGATCATCCGGACGGTAAGGCTCACGGAGGAACTGGAATCCTAATCAGGGAACGCATTAAGCACCACTTTCACCAGAGGTTTGCAACAAATTATTTGCAGGCTACATCTATAAAACTACAAGCAGGCAACGGCAGTATCACTATAGTCGCTGTCTATTGCCCACCGCGTTTTACAATAACTGAAGAGCAATTCTTGGACTTCTACAATTCACTCGGAGATCGCTTTATAGCAGGAGGAGACTACAACGCCAAGCACACGCACTGGGGATCAAGACTAGTGACGCCCAAAGGAAGACAACTGTATAAAGCAATCATAAATTTGAGCAACAAACTCGACTATGTCTCCCCTGGCAGCCCCACATACTGGCCAGCTGACCCCAGAAAACTCCCGGACTTAATTGACTTCGCTGTGACCAAGAACATCCCAAGAAATTTAGTCAGCGCCAAATCGCTTTCGGACTTATCATCGGACCACTCGCCTGTTTTAATAACTCTCCTTCAAAGCCCGAAAGTAATCGAGTACCCCTTCAGGCTGACCTCGACTAGAACTAACTGGCTAAAGTACAAAAAGTACGTAAGTTCCCACATTGAACTAACACCACAGTTAAACATAGAGAACGACATCGACTTCTGTGCTGATGCCCTGGAGTCAGTACTCGTGGCAGCAGCCAAAATCTCAACTCCAGAAGAGACAATCGTGCGTAGCAACCAATACAAAACTAATCTGCAAATCGAACAACTGGTTCGGGAAAAACGACGTCTAAGACGCGTTTGGCAATCCTGCAGATCGCCCCATTCGAAGCAACTCTATAATGATGCCACCCGCAGACTCACCAAAACCCTCAAGCAAGAAGAGGAGCTTGCGCAGCGCCGGTACATCGAGAAACTGTCGCCGACCAGTACCAAGCATCCTTTGTGGAGAGCTCACCCAAATTTAAGCTCTCCGATAGAATCAGTCACTCCGATTAGAAACTCCTCGGGTACTTGGGCCCGCAGTGACGAAGACAGAGCCGAAACATTTGCTTTACACCTACGAAATGTATTTCAGCCGAACGCCGCCACAAACTCTCTTCAACTACCGCCGTTTAGCTCTGAAATTGCAATTAACCCGATTTTGTTTCAAACACCTGAAATTGCTAACGTCATTAGGAAGCAAATAAAACCGAAAAAGGCTCCAGGGGCCGACCTAATAACCCCAAAAATGATAATTGAACTTCCAAACTGTGCAGTGGATGTTATATGCAAGCTATTTAACGGGATCGCAAAACTTGGCTACTACCCCAAAAAATGGAAAAAGTCCGTGGTTATAATGATACCGAAGCCTGGCAAAGACCACACAATTCCCTCATCGTACAGGCCAATAAGCTTATTATCGTGCCTGTCCAAATTACTGGAAAAATGCCTGCTCACGCGCATTACACCATATTTAAGAGAACAAAACTTAATCCCGGCGCATCAATTCGGGTTTCGTGAAAGCCACGGAACCATCGAGCAAGTCAACCGGATAACTTCAGAAATTCGTACAGCCTTCGAACATCGGGAATATTGTAGTGCGATATTCCTCGACGTCTCTCAGGCATTCGATCGAGTGTGGCTTGAAGGCCTTATGCATAAAATCATAACATTACTGCCAGAAAACACTCATAAGTTACTTAAGTCGTACCTCTACCACAGAGTCTTTGTGGTTAGATGCAATACAACGACATCCAACGAGTATAACATTGAAGCCGGAGTCCCACAAGGTAGCGCCCTGGGCCCTACCCTGTTTATCCTATACACATCAGACATCCCTACGAACGAGAGGCTGACTACGTCCACATTTGCTGACGACACCGCAATCCTGAGTCGCTCAAGATGCCCAACTAGAGCAACAGCTCAACTGGCTGATCATTTGGTGGTAGTTGAAAAGTGGCTATCAGACTGGCGAATCAAAATTAATGAATCAAAGTGTAAACATATAACGTTTACCCTCAACAGACAATCGTGCCCGCCGCTAACTTTGAATGGTACGCAGATTCCCCAAGCCAGCGATGTAACATATCTCGGCGTCCACCTCGACAGACGCCTAACCTGGCGGAGGCACATTGAATGCAAGAAAGCACATCTCAGACTTAAAGCTAGCAGCCTACACTGGATTATAAATTCTCGATCACCCCTGTGTCTGGACTTTAAAGTTCTTCTCTACAACTCCACCCTCAAGCCCATTTGGACCTACGGCTCCCAGCTCTGGGGGAACGCGAGCAACAGCAACGTTGACATCATACAGCGCTCACAATCAAAAATCCTGCGAACAATCACTGGGGCACCATGGTATGTTCGGAACGAAAACATCCACAGGGATCTGGGCATACCACCGGTCAAAGATGAAATAGCAAAGCAGAAAGCGGCCTACCATAACAAGCTTACACTGCACCCAAATAATCTCGCAAGGAACCTAAGACGGGTTTCGAACAGAACTCGTCTGCATCGTAACGATCTACCAGCCCAGCAATAAATATTAGGGCCCGTTAGTCTAAATTCAGTCTACATGACTGTAAGTTAAGTTATATTCTTAAGATTTGATATACTTATTGTTAGTCTCATATAGAGAAGATTCAATAAATAAAGCATATATTAAAAAAAAAAAAAAAAAAAAAAAAAAAACACCAAACTACGAATCTCAACAAAGAATCATACTCCCAGTTCAGTACATCGCACCCGATTTCAAAACGAAAAAGAACTCCTTGGTGATAAGCATTGGCTTTTTACCGACGAATCCAAGACTTCGGAATCAACCACATTCGCAGTTATCGACGCTAACAACAAAATCATAGCGGGAGGGGCACTCCCCCTCTACAACTCTATTTTCGTGGCAGAAGCTACGGCTATATTACTAGCATGCCGCTTTGCCACCAGCAACCACGGCGAGTTTGTTGTCTGCACTGACAGCCTGTCGTCACTCCTGGCAATAAACAATCCCGAGTATCGCGATCCCACCATAAGAGAGATACAAAGGCTTACAAAAAAACATCAAAAAAAAATCACACTCTTTTGGGTCCCTAGCCACCAAGGCATAAAGGGAAACGAAGACGCGGATCAGGCAGCCCACAGCATTGGCCTCTCACCAACAATTCTTTTCACCCCAATCAATAGCAAGGACATACACAAGCAAATAGATCGCAACTTGAAAAACCAAAAGATGGAGGAATGGACCACATTCTCCCATCGATATAGCCATTTCAACCCGACATGTTCAAAAATCCCTCTCCCAGCGGAAATCGGGAGACAGCAATGCAGTACTTTTATCCGGCTCCGAATTGGAACCACAAAACAAACCCACGAACACCTATTAAAAGGCACCGTCAATCCAATCTGCAGTCTCTGCGGAGGACCCTCAAACATCGACCACTTGTTGGACAACTGCCCTGGACTGGGCACTATTAGGGCCAACATGTTCGGTACACAGCCTCCTTCCCAAATCCTCTACTGCCCATCCGTAGAAAACATTACAAAAATGTACGAGTTTATAAAAAAATCAAAGCTAGCAATATAAACCAAGCCCTATAAAACACATGTACATATATTAATACAGTAAAATTTAATCACAGCCAGAGTCGAAGGCCTCCGCAGCCAGTGCTCGGTAATATAGCATTAAGTTTAACATTGTATGCTAAGCTTAATTTGTTAAATAAATAAATTTTTTAGTGCAGAATTTCTAATTTTAAGAAAAAAATTTCGAAAAACAAGAGCAATTTTTACTAAAATATAGAAATTCTTTCTTGGATTTAAGGCGAGTTTAGTTTATGGCGACAATTTCTACATTTGAGAAACACTTTCTTGATTCAAGAAAAGTTTTCTTGTTTTGAGAAAAAAATTCCTTGAAAATAGAAATCTTTTCTTGGACTTAGAAAAAATAAAGTTTTAAGGCGAATTTCTAAAATTTAGGGTTAATTTTGCTATGAGTGTATAATCATAAAGCGAAACATAATACCACAAGCAGAACTCCTGCAGATATTTTTATTTTCGCGGGAACTCCAAAATGTAATACACCGTCAAATAAAATCAATAAAATAGAAAAACTAAATGAATCACGAAATAAATTTGAATTTGATACTAGATATCGACAAGCTCCACTGGTAAAATCAAAAACCACTAATCCGTTTAAAAAGACAGGAAAAAACTCTAAATTAAATGATAATCATTACGAAGAATTTAACAGAGGAAGAACAATAATACATTATGAGTCTAAATATAAGAGAAGAAAGAAAATTAACGAAAATAAATACGATAATTCCAGATGAACGCCAAATGAAAACCACACCTAACTTGTTGATCAACACTATCAATATCCTATTAATTTTAATACTTTTTACAAACCAATACTAATCAATTTTGCCTTACCCAAATGAATTTAATGACATATTAACAGAACCTTTGGAAGACAAAACAATCAACTATTTTTATCTAACACAAAAGAAAGAGTTACAAATAAATGCATTATAGGAATATTAAACCAAGCCAATGCCGAATGTTGATACACAAAAATGTATAAAAAATATGAAACAAATTATATAGAGCCAAATATTATAATTACTTGGAATTTACCGAGAACTATTTTAAACCAAACATGTATAACTCAAGCAATAGTTGTCGAAGGAAATAAAATCGTAAAAGCATTTAATTCTTCTGTAAAACTCGAAGAAATTTTAATAACAAATATTATAATGGATTACACACAAACTATTTATGTAAACAATAATGTAACAATGTTTGAACCACTGTCAATAATTGAAGCAAAAGATATAATAAGAACACATAGGAGAAAAATGAACACATTTCAAATTATAATACTTACTATATTACTTATAATAATTATAATTTTAATTCTTTACTTCATTTATAAAGTATTCCGAATTAAATATACAAATAAAAAAAAACAATTGAGAACGCTATAGTCGAGTGCCTCGACTATTAGATACCCGTTACTTAGTTCAAATTATCAATTTGAATTCGGCGATCTCTTAGAGCTGGCAGCTTTACAGCACGAGCATCAGCACCAGCGCTTCTTTAGCGCAGGCAGCTTTTGTCCTGCACCAACAGCTGTGTTTATGTTTATGTTTCTGAGTGCAATGCTTACATGATACACACATACGCCATTGTTTGACTTAGAGTCTAAGTCTTAGACCTCCAATTTGGATAACTTGATTTGATTTGCATAGTTCTTGGGATATAGTTCGGTATTGACAAATGAAAACCATCGCAAGTTCCTTTAATAGAAATCCTTATCGAAAATTAACGTTGACTCTGTTGAGCACCTTGGCCAGCTGTTCCAAAGTCATCCGTTAGATGGCGCTATTGTATACGCCATGAAAGGCGGAAATGTAGGCGCTAGCCAGGCTTAAGCGTTTAACGGGTTTATGGGCGTTAGAGTGGGCGTGGAAAACTTTTATTAGGCCAATCGATAGGTATTGACGAAACAAATACATATCAATTAAAATTTTCATAATAGCATCAAAACTGTGGCCATAGCTTGTGGCTTGTGGGCGTCAGAGGGTGCGTGGCACCATTTTGAAACAAACTTGCGCTGCGTAGGAACTCCTAAAATCTACATGCAAAATGCCAATCTTCTAGCTTTTAAAGTTTCCGAGATCTCAGCGTTCATACGGACGGACAGGCAGACGGACAAACGGACATGGCTAGATCGACTCGGCTAGTGATCCTGAACAAGAATATATATACTTTATAGGGTCGGAAACGCTTCCTTCTACCTGTTACATACTTTTGCACGAATACAATATACCCTTTTACTCTACGATTAACAATACTAAGAACCCAGAAAATCTAACAGAACTAAATAAAATTGCACCAAATTTTCATTTACCCTTCAATTTAACGAAAATACAACACTCATAGCAAAATTAACCCTAAATTTTAGAAATTCGCCTTAAAACTTTATTTTTTCTAAATCCAAGAAAAGATTTCTATTTTCAAGAAATTTTTTTCTCAAAACAAGAAAACTTTTCTTGAATCAAGAAAGAATTTCTTAAATGTAGAAATGGTCGCCATAAATTTAACTCGCCTTAAATCCAAGAAAAATTTCTATATTTTAGAAAAAATGGCACTTGTTTTTCGAATTTCTTTTCTTAAAATTAGGAATTCTGCCCTAAAAATTATTTCCCCTAAAAAATAAGAAAATGTTCTCAAATTTACCTTAAAAATTCGATCACCCTAAAAAATAGAAACGCTTTCTTAAATATAGAAATATTTTCTTAATTATAGGAATATTTTCTAAAATATAAAAATTAATTCCAAAATATAGAAATATTTTCTATAACATAGAAAATATTTTCTAAAATATCACACTCTGACCATAAAATTGATCTAACCCTGTCCGCGTAGCCCAGGGGTTAGAAAGTCTTACCAGAAATCTAAGCCTCGCAAGTTCAATTTCAACTTCCGTCGAGCCATACATTTTTCTGTTTTTCTCTTTTTTTACTTGTGTTATAAACAGACATGAGAAGTAATGCTTAGAACGACTAAAGGTTTTACCATTTATTGAAAAGTATGTCGAAGTAATAAAATATTTTTTGTCATATGAAATGTCATCTTAGAAAATTTATTTAAAATATTTCGACTTTCACAGTTGCGACTTCACGAGTTCTAAAAAATATTTTAAAATAACATTCTTCGTTAATGCCCCATCATATAGTACTTGGTTTTGCCGTGCATCCATCGCGCGCGACGGTGGCATCATTCGATGTCTTTGAACTCACGCGCAGGAGACCTGGTTCGAATCCCACCGGCTGACGAATAAAATTTATACGTTTTTTTCGAATAGATACTTATCGGAGTTTACTTGTAAGAACTGAAATAAATCATAATTGTACACAATTTTCTCTCTCTCTCTCTTCCCCCACAGAAATCTAGCTAAAATCGATCTTGACAATTTATTAGTGCAATATTAATAAAAACGTTGTGACTTTTCTGAATGAAATCATATACAGTCATGGAAAAAATAATAGAAACGACAATTTTTATACCCTTGCAAAGGGTATTATAATTTTGGTCAAAAGTGTGCAACGCAGTGAAGGAGACATCTCCGACCCTATAAAGTATATATATTCTTGATCAGGATCACCTCCTGAGTTGCTATAAGCATATCCGTATGTCTGTTTCTACGCGAACTAGTCTCTCAGTTTTAAAGATATCGAATTGAAACTTTGCACACACCCTTCTTTTCTATGCACGCAGTATATAAGTCGGAACGGCCGGGATCGGCCGACTATATCCTATAGCTGCCATATAACTGAACTATAGGAAATGCCAAAACTTTGGTGTTTGTAAAGTTAGGAAGTTGGGATTTCCTATGGCTTTTTTATTTGGCCAATCAATTCGACCTACCAAATTTCATAAGGATCGGCCGACTATATTCTATAGCCGCCATATAACTGATTGATGGGAAATGCCATAACTTTGGTGTTTGTTAAGTTAGGAATTAACGTTGACTCTGTTGAGCACCTTGGCCAGCTGTTCCAAAGTCATCCGTTAGATGGCGCTATTGTATACGCCATGAAAGGCGGAAATGTAGGCGCTAGCCAGGCTTAAGCGTTTAACGGGTTTATGGGCGTTAGAGTGGGCGTGGAAAACTTTTATTAGGCCAATCGATAGGTATTGACGAAACAAATACATATCAATTAAAATTTTCATAATAGCATCAAAACTGTGGCCATAGCTTGTGGCTTGTGGGCGTCAGAAGGGGCGTGGCACCATTTTGAAACAAACTTGCGCTGCGTAGGAACTCGTAGGAAGTTGGAATTTTCAACGGGTTTTATATTTGTCCAACTAATTCGACCTACCAAATTTCATAAGGATCGGACGACTATATTCTATAGCCGCCATATAACTGATTGATGGGATATGCCATAACTTTGGTGTTTGTTAAGTTAGAAAGTTGGGATTTTTATTAGTGTTAAGAATGCATCATAGGAATAATTTTGGAAAATATAATTAACAGAATATTTTGAAAGGGTATTTCAATTTCGGCTCCGTCCGAAGTTAGCTTTCCTTTCTTTTTTATACCCTTGCAGAGGGTATTATAATTTCAGGCAAAAGTTTGCAACGCAGAGAAGGAGACATTTCCGGCCCTATAAAGTATATATATTCTTAATCAGCATCACCAGGAGAGTCGATCTATAAGATATAGTCGGCCGATCCTTACGAAATTAATTGGCCAAATATAAGACCCATAGAAAATCCCAACTTCCTAACTTAACAAACACCAAAGTTATGGCATTTCCGATCAATCAGTTATATAGCAGCTATAGGATATAGTCGCCTGATCCGGCTCGTTCCGACTTATATAGAAAGACAAGTTTTGGGAAAGTTTCAATCAGATAGGTTTAAAACTGAGAGACTAGTTTGCGTAGAAACAGACAGACGGACAGACAGACAGACAGACAGACTGACAGACAGACAGACGGACAGACGGATATGCTTATAGCAACTCAGGAGGTGATCCTGATCAAGAATATTTATACTTTATAGGGTATAATACCCTCTGCAAGAGTATAAAAATTATATATTTTTCAAAGTGCTAAATCCCGAATTTGTTATTATGTACATATACACACATAAATGAATATATACATAAATAAGTCCATTAAGTCGGAATGAAAAATGAATGTAGTCACATTTTTTTTTTACATTTTTTCTTATTTTAGAAAAAATAAGCCTAAAATGTAAGGTAAGATGCCCTACTTTTAAGAAATATTTTTCTATTTTGTAGAAAAAGGTTATAAATAAAGATAGTACCAAGCATCGTTCTACGGTTGGCTAGGGATGGTAAATTAATCAAAAGAAGTCTACTAGAATAAGAAGGTAAGATAAGATTTGCATCCCAGTTTAGGTGCCGTAAAGCAAAAAGAAGGAAGTTTTTTTGTACAGATTCAATACGACCAATATGTATTATGTATTGTGGACTCCAGACGGGAGACCCATGCTCCAGAAACGGACGGACTAGCGAAATAAATAAAGTTTTAGTCAAATAAGGATCATCGAATTCTTTTGACCACCTTTTAATAAATCCAAGCACTTTTCTGGCTTTATTAACCATGGACGAAGTGTGATTAGAAAATTTTAGTTTAGGGTCCAAGAGAACGCCAAGATCGTTTACAAGAGTTATTCTATCCAAAGAGCTGCCACTTAACGTGTAAGTCGCGTATATCGGATTGGCCCGATAAAAAGTCATCAGCTTGCACTTGGAACCGTTTAAATTTAGTAAATTATCTCGGCACCAGTTTTGAAAATTATCTAGATCGGATTGCAAGTCTAAATGGCAGGAAATGTCCTTATACTGCAGGCACAACTTAACATCATCTGCTTACATAAGTACGCGAGAATGACTTATAATTGAGGGAAGATCGTTAATAAATAATGTAAAAAGTAACGGACCCAGATCGCTCCCTAGTGGGACGGACGTAGAATTTCAGAAATTGAATTTTTAAAAGGACCCTTTGTGACCTGCCAATCAGATAACTTGAAATCCATTTAAGCAGATCCACTGGAAATCCTAACAGGTCAAGTTTTTGAATAAGAAGTAAGTGATTTACAGAGTCAAATGCTTTAATAAGGTCAGTGTAAATAACGTCGGTTTGAAAACTACTATTGAAGCCTTTTATCACAAATGTAGTGAGCTCTAGAAGGTTTGTGATTGTGGATCTACGTTTAATAAATCAATGGTGCTGCAAATGAGGAGTAATAATTTTTTCAAAAATCTTAATAATAGCTGACAACTTAGAAAAACCTCTGTAGTTACTGGCTTCTAACTTGTTACCTTTTTTAAAGGAGGAATAACAAAAGATTCCATTCAAATATTAGGGAATTGGGAAGTTTCTAGAGATAAGGTAAACAGCTTGTGAAGAGGTTTGCACAGGGCCTTAGCGCAATACCTAAGCACGCACCCTGGAATACCATCTGGCCCTGGCGAATAAACAGGCTTAATGCGAAGAAGATCCAAAAGAAGAGAACTTTCTGTTAAAGTGGGACAGAATATGAGGTTTGACTTGGATATGGTGTAAGAATAAGGCTGTGATGAATAATCTAAGGTAGAGTATGTCGTTGGAAAAAATTGGGCAAAGAAATCGGCTATTGCCTGATCTGTAGTTGCCGTCAAGTTTTCGAACGACAGCGAGGAAGGATATGAATTAGATTTACACTTAGTGTTAACGAAGTTATAAAACTGTTTCGGGTCCTGAGAGAACTGGACCTTACAACGGTTTAAGTAGCTATTATAACATTTATCATTAAGCACGGTATCTTGACCGAGCACTTAAATATCTAGTAAAAACAGATTCCGGAAACGGAAAAGTCTGGACTTTACATTTCTTAAGTCTGTCAACTCTTTGCTAAACCTAGGTGATTTATTGGAAGTTGACGGATCACAGGAATTAAAAAATGAGTTTTTTACAGTGTAAAAAACATTAACTGCATCGGACATATTATTGCATACGTAAAGATCAGACCAATTAAAGCCAGAAATAAAATTATTTTGCCTCAGAAAGTCTGCCTTGCGAAAACAATGTACTCGTTTGGATGAGTAGGGTGATATGGATCTTCAGGTTGCATGAGTGGTGCTACTCTGGACAGAAACACATCTTCAGGATTTGATACAAAACACAAATCAATTAGGCGACCTAATGAATTTCGAACATTGTTGACTTGAGATAAAGATATGTCAAACAAGCCGTCAATAAAAGCATGACCAGTGGACCAAGTAACTCCAGGTATATTAAAACCACCTAGAACTACCAACTGGTCCCTATCGGAAAGCTCATTTACAACAGACTTAATAACGGAAAGGTGATTTAAATAATCAGGAAGTTTAGAAAACAGCGGAATATATGAGGAAGTTATGTATATAGAGCTGCCAGGAAGCGATAACTTTATACAAATAAATTCAATGGTATTGAATTCATCTAAAAACAAGAGAGAACGCTATAGTCGAGTGCCTCGACTATTAGATACCCGTTACTCAGCTAAACAACTTAATATAAATATGCCTTCTTTGCACAGCAATTGCAAGTGTGTACAATGTAAATACATACATATGTATAGGTTTACAAACATACACACATACGTCATTGTTTGACTCAGACCTCCATTATGGCTAACTTGACTTGATTTGCATAGTTCTTGGGATATAGTTCGGTATTGACAAATGAAAGCCATCGCATTTTCCTTTAATAGAAATCCTTATCGAGAATTAACGTTGACTCTGTTGAGCACCTTGGCCAGCTGTTCCCAAGTCATCCGTTAGATGGCGCTATTGTGCCATGAAAGGCGGAAATGTAGGCGCTAGCCAGGCTTAAGCGTTTAATGGGTTTTTGGGCGTTAGAGTGGGCGTGGCAAACTTTTATTTGGCCAATCGATAGGTATTGACGAAACAAATACATATCAAAAAAAAATTTCATAATAGCATCAAAACTGTGGCCACAGCTTGTGACTTGTGGGCGTCAGAGGGGGCGTGGCACCATTTTGAAACAAACTTGCGCTGCGTAGGAACTCCTAAAATCTACATGCAAAATGCCAATCTTCTAGCTTTTATAGTTTCCGAGATCTCAGCGTTCATACGGACAGACAGACAGACAGACAGACGGACAGACAGACAGACAGACGGACAGACGGACATGGCTATATCGACTCGGCTAGTGATCCTGAACAAGAATATATATACTTTATAGGGTCGGAAACGCTTCCTTCTACCTGTTACATACTTTTGCAGGAATACAATATACCCTTTTACTCTACGAGTAACGGGTATAATAACTCCTTAGACGTGAGGTTTGAATCAACTCCAAATAAAACTCCATCTCCCCGTCTAGAGGGACGGTCATACCTATATATTGTGTACTTACCTGGAAAAATTTCGGAGCTAAAGATCTCCGGCTTTAGCCAGGTTTCTGTAAACACAATAATATGAGACGCAAAGGAAAGACTATCGGAATACAATTTAGTGAGCTTGCTACGCAAACCTCTTGCATTCTGATAGGAAAGAGGAAGGTTAGAAGTTAGATTTTATACCATTGCAGAGGGTATTATAATTTTTAGTCAAAATTTTGCAACGCACTGAAGGAGACATTTCCGACCCTATAAAGTATAGATATTCTTGATCAGCATCACCAAGAGAGTCAATCTAGCCATGTCCGTCTGTCCGTTTCTACGCAAACTAGTCCCTAAGTTTTCAAGATATCGAATTGAAACTTTGCACACACCCTTCTTTCCTTTGCACGCAGTATATAAGTCGGAACGGCTGGAAGAGGCCGACTTTTTCCTATAGCTGCCATATAACTGTTGCGATTTTCTACGGCTTTTTTATTTGGCCAATCAATTCGACCTGCCAAATTTCATATCGACTATATCCTATAGCTCCCATATAACGATAGGAAATACCATAACTCTGGTATTTTTAAAGTTAGGAAGTTGGGATTTTCTATGGGTTTTATATTTGGCCAATCAATCCGACCTACCAAATTTTATAGGGATCGGCCGACTATATCCTATAGCTGCCATATAACTGAACGATTGAAAACGCCATAACTTTTGTGTTTTTAAAGTTAGGAAATTGGGATTTTTATGAGTATTTAGAATGCATCATATGAATAATTTTGGAGAATATTATTTACAGAATATTCTGCAAGGGTATATCAACTTCGGCTCCGCCCGAAGTTAGCTTTCCTTTCTTGTTTTATTGTGTATTCTTATTTTAGATATGGTTATCCTATATGCTCTTATATTATGTATGGCCATACGGGATATATTTATGAAATAAAAATTGATTATGAAATAAAGAGTTTTAATCTATCTTTATATACTGTTTGTTTTTATTTGTATTATTTATTATAGTTATGTTATCTCTATCTTTATTTGTTCTTCCTTATAAGGACCTGTATATTTGAAATCTAACTTATGTACTGTTTCATTTTTCAATAAAACCTGATCTCCTATTTTTAAATCGAAATCTAAACTAGTTTTGTCGTAACTAATTTTTTGTTTTAACTTATGATATTCTAGCATTATTCTAGCTCTCTTAAATGCCTGTTCTAATCTAAATTTGGATTCCTTAGCATAATCTTATATATTATAAAAAGGTTTTATTTTATCTATGATATGAAAATCTTTTGGTAGATTTGAAATTTTACCAAAAACTAGCTCATATGGACAATGGTCATGTGCAATAGATGGGGTTGTATTAAAACAATAAACGAAGTATCGCAGCCATACATCCCAATCTGTTTTGTCAACTGAGATGTATGAACGAATGAACTCATTGAGTGTTCTGTGGCTTCGCTCCACGGTACCTACAGTCTGGTGGTGGTGTGCAGTTGAAGTTATGTTTTTAATATGTAAGTATTTACATAGATCTTCAATAATTGAATTTTTATATTCTGTTCCCATGTCCGTAATTAACGTCTTCATTGGACCATACTTTAGAATAAAATCTTCAAATATAGCTTTTGCTACTGTATTTGCACTTTTATTTGGTATAGGTATAGCTACTAGGTATTTAGGTAAATCGCAGATGAGTGTTACTGCGTATTCATTTCCATTATTAGATTTTGGAAGGGGACCAATCTACAATTACTATATCAAAAGCTCTTTGTGAAGTTTCGGTTATAGTTAGTGAGGTCTTAGTATGTTTAGTCGTTTTCGACTTTTGGCATTTAGGACATATCTTTATGTACTCTTTTATGTCTTTGGACATATTTTTCCAGTAATAGTGTCTCTGGACCTTGGCCAAGGTTTTTGTAATGCCAGTATGACCACCCTGTATTGGATCTTTATTCTTTTTCTTTATTATTTTTTATTACGGTCACCGGGTTGGGTAGCGCTACTCTCAATGATTTCAATATATTATTGCCCATTTTAAAATTATCAATTGAAACATGTTCAAAGATATTTTCCCACGGTGCCACTTTGAGTTGGCTGACATTGTGAATACCGGCCTACTTTTCAAGCCTTTGAAATAATTGATCTAAGTTAATGGTTCCATTAGTATACAAATCGCTAACATCATATCTTGCTGTAATTTTCTTTCCGTGCTTAAATAAACACATTTTATAATTTACATGCAAGGTCACTACTTTACGTACTTCATCATTATTAATGACTTCAAATACGTTGGGCTTTCAAGCTTTTTCTAGAGATTGCTTATGCAATTTTATTTGTTTTTTTCCTGCGCAGGATTTTTGTCTATTTTGGTTTCTGGTAGTGACTTTCAGAATTGTATTGTTTGTTTGTATATTTTTTAAGTCTGTGATGATTATTCTAGAGAGCTCATCGGCTACATAGTTATCTTTACCTTTTAGATACTCCACTGTAAAATTATATTTCTCCAATTCAAGTCTCATTCGTGTTAGTAAGTAGGTAAGTGCTCTATGGTCTGTTTTGACAGTGAAGTGTCTACCATAAATATATGTTCTGAAGTGTGTTATTGCCCAATGAATGGATATAATTCTTGTTCTGTAGTGCTCTTGTTGCTTTCACCTTTTGTAAAGGATCTTGATGCGTATGCAACTGGGAGCTGTAGTCCATTTTTGTTTTGAGTTAGGACTGCTCCACAAGCGTATTTGCTAGCCTCTGTGATTATGCAAAATTCTTTGCTAAAATCTGGGTATTGCAACAGAGTGGGATTTATTAATGCTGATTTAAGATGTTCGAAGGCATTTTGAAATTGTGTTGTCCATTCGAATTTTACATATTTCTTACATAACCTTGTTATGTGACGGGAGTATTCTGCAAAATTCTTTATAAAAGGTCTGTAATAATTGCAAAATGCAATGAATCTTCTAGCGCTGTCCGCATCATGTGGGACTGGATAATTTTGAATTACGTCGTATTTTTTGTCGTCAGGCAAGATTCCTTTATCTGTGCATTTATGTCCTAAGAAAGTGACTTCATGCAAGAAAAATTAACATTTTTCAGGATGTATCTTTAGGTTGTGTTTCCTACATTTCTCGAAAACATCAGTTAAGTTCTTGAGCATATGTTTTTCGGAACAAGCTATGACTAATAAGTCATCCATATAAAGAAATGCTTGCGAAGGTTCTAATCCAGAGAATGCTATAATCATCATTCTCTGAAAAGAGTTTGGGGCTATTTTTAAACCGAATGGCAATCGCGTGAAGCGATACGAACCATTATTTGTTGAAAAGGATGTTATATCCCGTGAACTTTTTTCCAGTTCAATTTTATGAAAACCTGTCATTAAGTCAAGGCATGAGAAATATTTTGCTCTACGTAGTTGATCTAAAATATCATCTATTCTAGGGAGTGGAAATTTAACAGACAAGAGTTTTTTATTAATTTGACGATAGTCAATTAATAATCGCCATTTTTTATTTTCCGAATTTGGAAGTGACTTTTTTGGTACTAACAAAAGTGGGCTATTATAAGGTGATACAGAGGGTTCCACTATTTCATCATTGATGAGTTTTTGAATTTCGTCTTGTTGACTATGAGGATTTCTATAATTTTTTATATACATATACGGGTTCATCATCAATTAAACTCAGCTTTTGTTTATAAAAGTTATTGGTAGTGATCGATTCGGTTTCTAGTCCGAATACATCACTATACTGGGTGCATAATGTTGTAAGTTGTTCATTGAATTGAGGCGGGAAGTTTTTTGCAAGTTTGGATAATACAATTTTTTGTCTGGTTTCTAAGTCAGTTTTTAATACTTCGTAGTTTGAAAGTGGTTCATGATGAATATTTTTGATATAAACTACTTGATCTATGTTTGTGGTATTTAGTAATCTTATATATGCATTTTGGACTGTTGCTATGGTATTTGCGATATATGTAGATACCATGCTGAATTTCTTGATTCGGAATTAATACACTGTCTTCTTCTGCATTTATTTCGATTTTTGGCACGACTTGGGATCTTGCTGACAGAATTAGGGAGTTGTTGCCAGAACTGTATGTTATTTGAACATAAATTGGATATTTTAGGTTATTTGGTCTTATTATAAGCCAGTATTCAGACGGCTTAAAGTCTAATTGACAGTTGTATCTTTTGATAAAATCGATTCCTAGTATTCCATCACATGGAATAGCGATTTGCATATTTACGATATGGAAATCATGTGGAATTATGTACTTAGAAGTTTGAATTTCAATAGAAGTTAACCCTTTTGATTTGGTAACTTCCTGACTTATACCCTGTATGTTTATGATGTGATTATCTTGAATGTTTTGAAAACTATCGGAATTTTCCTTCAATATGAATATTTCCGCACATGTGTCTAGTAGGAAAACTAATTGCTTTCCTGTTCCTACGTTCATGAAAGTGATTTTGACTGAGATTTAGAGTGTGAATTTGTATGTTGTTTACTGTCGTGTATCTAAAGGTGGTGGGAAACTCCCGGATTTGTTTGTGATACCTTAACGTTGTTATTGTTGTTGTTGTTGTTTTCCCCACGGCTGTTTCCGCCGTTGTTGTTTCCACCACGGTTGTTGTTTCTGTAATAACTGTTTTTTTGGTTATTGTTATTTCTGTTATAACCATTGTTTTGATTATAGCCGTTATTGTTATTTCTGTTATAACCATTGTTTTGATTATATCCGTTATTTTGATAATATCTGGTATTGTTATAATTACCTCGATTATTACCTCTACCGCGATAATTGTTTTTATAATTATTACCGCGATAATTATTTCCACGTTGGGTGTACAATATGGAATTGGCATTGCCCGTCATTTCAGTACTACATTGTATGTACTTGGCGACGGCTTCGTTCATGGTTGCAAAATTGACTGCTTCCAATATTGTTTTGAGGCGGCTATGCTCACAATTTTTTACCATTGTGGTGATGTCTTCCTTGGTGCTGAATTTGTCAGCGTGTTCGGCCGATAGGCCTTCATCAATATACGAAGCTTCAAGGAGCTTTCGTAGGTTGTCAATTTCTGTGGTGAATTTTTCTGCAGTTTTACCTTTTTGGATTGTTTTTGCCATTTTGGCTTTAACCACGTCGGATGTGTCTCCGACTATATCTTGCAGTTTTTTAATTATAGCTTCTATTGTGGTTTCGTTTTGGACTCTGTATAATGTCGATCCAATTATTTTGGATTTGATAACTTCTACAGCCAAAACCTCGAATGTACCTTTTGTAAGGTTAACCAACTTCAAAGCTGTTACGAATCTCTGAAGGTGTATCCTTTGCCCGTTAAACTCCGGGATGGCATTCGATATATCTTTAATGTATGCCCTTTGGGCAATTATTTATACAATGCTGTTGTGAGAATCCGAGTCGGTCGATTCCTGGTCTGATAATTCAGATTGAATAAGGACTGCTGGAATAGTGAGGTTGTTTATATCTTTTCCTCTATATCGGGATCTGTAGAGATAGGGTCGTCAGCCTCAGCTTGTACTGGTGGATCTGATGATTCTGACTCTTCTCTAGCTTCTATCTTCAACGGTGTGTTTAGGATAGTTGGTACTGAAATTGTTAAGTCGCACATTTGCTTTATAGCTATAAGGTTATCCCGTAATTTGTTTAAATATTTTGATACCTGAGACCAATGGGCTTTGTTTAGCCTATCTCTCTGATCGTGTATTAGTATACGCGCTGTATTAAAGCGGGTTACTAATATTTCGGCATGCTTGTTCACAGTGTGTTGCTGTACTGACCGGGGTCTTGATAGTGACTTATAAGATATGTCAAAATCAATTTTTATATTATTTAGTTCTTTATATAATTCGTCCCATTCCATTATTTAATGGAATTTTTTTTCTAGATTCTTGAAACCATCAATAAAAGATGTCTTCCAAGTATCTTGTTATTGTTAATAACTGATTTAATTTTAAGGGTCGGAAAGGTGCTCAATACTATCGCCTTCTGAGTACTTGAGCAATGTATCAAGGGAGAAAAGTCTAAGTTGTACCTATTCATGTACTCATATTCGAATTCATTTATCAGTAGAGGCTCAGCTCCTTTTCTATTATTGATAATACCCTGTTCTGAAAGTTGGGTTCCCTATCAAGAGTAATTCTAATACACTCTGCAGTATTCATATTTTATATTTATTTTTTTGTTTTTTATTTATTTATTTATTTAGATAAGATTATTGGATAATGTAATAGATTATTGGATAAAATAACATCTATATTCAATATATCAATATATGGACATACATATTTTGATAATCTTTTTATACCCTTGCAGAGGGTATTATAATTTCAGTCAAAAGTTTGCAACGCAGTGAAGGAGACATTTCCGACCCTATAAAGTATATATGTTCTTGATCAGCATCACCAGGAGAGTCGATCTAGCCATGTCCGTCTGTCCGTCCGTCTGTCCGTCTGTCCGTCCGTTTCTACGCAAACTAGTCCCTCAGTTTTAAAGCTATCTGCTTGAAACTTTCCCAAAAGTTGTCTTTCTATTGCAGGTAGTATATAAGTCGGAACGAGCCGGATCGGGCCACTATATCATATAGCTGCCATATAACTGAACGATCGGAAATGCCATAACTTTGGTGTTTTTAAAGTTAGGAAGTTGGGATTTTCTATGGGTCTTATTTTTGGCTAATCAATCCGACCTACCAAATTTCATAAGGATCGGCCGACTATATCTTATAGCTGCCATATAACTGAACGATTGGAAATGACATAATTTTGGTGTTTTTAAAGTTAGGAAGTTGGGACTTTTTATGAGTATTAAGAATGCATCATATGAATAATTTTGGAGAATATAATTTATAGAATATTCTGCAAGGGTATATCAACTTCGGCTCCGCCCGAAGTTAGCTTTCCTTTCTTGTTGTAATTATTGTTGGCGCTTTATGTATTTTATATTTTGTCTATATCATTAATTTAATTTGTTTTCAACATTCTAAATAAAAATATATTTTTAACAATGTAAAAACCGGCCTAGTTTTTGTATGGTTTTCAGGCCACACGCTAATTGGGCAACTTTAATGTCGCTCAATTTTACATTAATTTTTTTTAATATAATATGAAAATAAAAAGCATCACAGTGCAATGAAAAAATGCACGCAGTGCATGGTTAAAAAAAAATGCGCTCTATGAAGCGCTGTCGGCTCGCTTGTTCTCCTTCGCTGGCGTAAGGGGCGGCCTACCCCTCACACTTGTTGTATCAGCTGCTGATGTCCTGGGCCTATGGGCTCTGGTGGTACCGGTGCTGGCTGCACAGGCTGAACTTCCTCGATAGTCTTCTATGTTGGGGCACCGGTGCTGGCTGCACAGGTGTACTCGCAATGGGGCGAGCACAGTGGTCCCTCGCAGTTGTTCGGGCACTTCTTCTTCAGCTTGGGAATATTGATCTTTTCTGGTGGAGGCAGTTTTGGTTAGGTTTGGCAATATTTTGAATTACAGGGTAGGATGATGTGTGTGTGGCTGTGATTTGATTTTTTCGATCGGTTAGTAAACTTTTTATATGTTCAACTTCGGATTGTATTTCTACCGAGTTGTTCCAACTTAATTCATTTCCGCTGTTCAGAAGCTTCATTAATTCAGCCCTTCTGGCTTTTAATCTTTTCACCACGCCACTACGTTTTACACACATCACACTCCACTCACTGCGTTTTTTTATACCCTTGCAGAGGGTATTATAGTTTTGGTCAAAAGTGTGCAACGCAGTGAAGGAGACATCTCCGACCCTATAAAGTATATATATTCTTGATCAGGATCACCTCCTGAGTTGATATAAGCATGTCCGTCTGTCCGTCTGTCTGTCAGTCTGTCTGTCAGTCTGTCTGTTTCTACGCGAACTAGTCTCTCAGTTTTAAAGATATAGAAATGAAACTTTGCACACACCCTTCTTTTCTTTGCACGCAGTATATAAGTCGGAACGGCCGGGTTCGGCCGATTATATCTTATAGCTGCCATATAACTGATTGATCGGAAATGCCATAACTTTGGTGTTTTTTAAGTTAGGAAGTTGGGATTTTCTATGGGTTTTATATTTGTCCAACTAATTCGACCTACCAAATTTTATAAGGATCGGCCGACTATATCTTATAGCCGCCATATAACTGATTGATCGGAAATGCCATAACTTTGGTGTTTGTTAAGTTAGGAAGTTGGGATTTTTATGAGTGTTAAGAAGGCATCATATGAATAATTTGAAAAATATAATTTACAGAATATTCTGCAAGGGTATTTCAACTTCGGCTCCGCCCGAAGTTAGCTTTCCTTTCTTGTTTTTTTTTGTAGTTGTTTCATCAGTTCCATCGGCTACTGCTGCTGTCCATCTTGTCCTGATTTTCCGAATTTGGGCTCGAACGTCACGGTCGCCATGTAATAGATTATGTCTCTTATCCAATAGATGTATAGATTATATTGTTTTTCCAAATAATTCGAGTCCGCTTTGATTTCATTTTAAGTTTTTTATTTATGATTTACATTTAATTTATATTTGGAGCAGAGCAGCCGTTGTTGCCGCTCTGAACTCATAAGAGTTTCTTGTTTGACTTAATTTACTTAGGAGCTAAAAAGGTCTAAGTCTCGTAGCGGCGCTGCCAACAGCCGCAGCGGAGAGACGGCTTATATATTCTTAATATATACATATGTATATGCTCACTTAGTCTGGAGCGCGGAGGTATATGCACATACATGAGGTCCGCTCGTGTTGTACTTATGCTGAAACATGCACTTTCAGCATGTAAGCCAAAACACAGCGAGCGGTTCGTATTTCTGACACTTAGGTTGATGACCGAGACCCTGAATTGTATAAACACTGCGACAAAGTGTGACAGTGGTTGCCCTCTTAGTACTCTTGGTACAGTGGGTGGTCGATATATATATTTCATATGTGTGCATACTACATTGTGTTTCTGCAAAACCATTTTGAGGCGGTTGTCCGGACTCGGTAGTCCCTTGTGGTGGTAATGCTACACTCTGAGAGATAGGTGGATCCACTAATTGTTAAACCACTTCGGACAAATCGGAATTCTTAGTAGTCCCTGGTTGCATGAATTCGGTTACGGATTGTTCGGATACCGAATCTTTTTTAGCTGCTGATCTTAGCAACATTTGAGGATTTGCTGCCGTCAGCGTCTGATCCGCCGGAATGCTCTGTTGTTCTTTTGATTTCGGTTACACGGTGTTCCCCTTTTGCTGCTTTCCACCAGCAGCCTTTTTGCGCTTAGGGGACTCTTCTAATAGCTAATGACTATTAAACTGCGAGTCCAGCGCAGAGAGGAGATCATCAGCTCGGCGAAAACTCTCTCTAGCAACTCCGAAACAGCTAATCAGCCCCATCAGGCCGCCTTTAGTTTAGCGCATGAACGATTTCATCTCGTTCGCAACCTCGACACAAGCGTCACAACAAAACTGCAAATTGGGCCCCTTTGAAAGGTCCGGCCAGTAAAACCGGCGTACTTGGGGTGCACCATATTTTCACACAGCCAGCAAGTCTTAGTAGACTGGTTAGCCCTGATTACGAGGCTGCATTTTTTGCAAAAGCAGACTAAATTGTTATTATTCATTTTATCTATTGGAACCACTGTACCAAGAAAACGAATTGAAATTTATAAGCGTGCAGTTATAAGTACCGCAAGAGCGCAGAAACTGCATGCTTAGAACTTTCAAAGCAAAGTGAGGGAGAGAGCGGGAGCGTAAATTAGTTAAAGTGCATGCAAAGGCAACACTAAAAACAGCTCTACGACTTACGACGATCAAAGCACAAAAGAAAAAAGGCGGTGTTACAAAAAAGGAAACGCAGAACAGAATTACAAAATTAAAACAACTTTTTATTATTATGCACAAAGATTTATAGTTCACTTGTGTAGCGAACGGAATTTAAATGTATGTTTGAATAACCGAAAGAAATTGAAAATTGTTTTGATAAATCCCACCGATGAGAATAAACGAAACAAAAATACAAAATCGGAGCGCAGAATAAAAAACACGACCGTTCACTTTGAAAGTCAAAGACGATATGATGATAGCTAGATAGACATATTCTATGACACATAGAAAATACCAAATTTGGTAAGTCGGATCAGTTTGCCAAAAATAAAACCCATAAAAATGCCAACTTCCTTACTTTACAAACACCAGAGTTTTGACATTTCCGATCAATCAGTTATATGACGGTTATAGGATATAGTCGGCCCATCCCTTTGAAATTTGGTAGGACATATTTATTGGCCAAATATAAAACACATAAAAAATCCCAACTTCCTAACGATCCTTTCGTTGGTCGGATTGATTGGTCAAAAATAAAACCCATAGAAAATCCCAATTTCCTAACTTTATAAACACCAAAGTTATGGCATTTTCGATCAGTCAGTTATATGGCGGGCATAGGATATAGTCGGCCGATCCCAGCCGTTTCCGGCCGTTTCGACTTACATATATACTGCGTGCAAAGGAACGAATGTGTGCAAAGTTTCAATTGGATATCATTAAAACTGAGAGACTAGTTCGCGTAGAAACAGACAGAAGGACAGACAGACATGCTTGTATCAACTCAGGACGCGATCCTGTTCAAGAATATATCTACTTTATAGGGTCGGAGATGTCTCATTCACTACGTTGCACACTTTTTACTAAAATTATAATACCCTCTGCAAGCGTATAAAAAAGGGCCTTAAGCCAAGCTAACGATCTAAATAAGATCTAATTTAATTGGCGCACAAACAATAGTCATAAAAATATTATTGAAATAAATGTAACAAAAATATATTTATACACTGTAACATATGTAATAATCTCAGGGAAATAAATTGATTATTTAAGACAAATTTTTGTAAAAAGAAGCTAGCTTCGGGGGGAGCCGAAGTTGATATACCCTTGCAGAATAGCCTGTAAATTATTCTCTCTAAAAATATTTATATGATTCATTCCATAAAGAAGTTATTCTGGCTGGGATATGTCTCAGCCCGGCCAGAGTCGCTTACAGAAAATTTATAAGATTGGGGATTCAGAAATTTTGGTAGAGAGCGGGTCGACTGAAGGTGATGGTGGTCGGCTCGCGTTAGAGTTTCCTGCGTAAAAGGGTCTCCGCTTGAGAAATAGGGAAAAGCAACTGAGGCTGGTAGCCACTAGCAGTGCTGGGCAACTTGTCTCAACCGAGGCTTTCCACCCTAGCGACTGCAAAGCAAGCGGGAAGCGGGGGATCGTACCATTCGGGAGCGGAGGCTGGGCGCCTGGCAGCAAATACCGGAAAAGCACGTGAGGATCGGGTATGTTGAACTTTGGGGTGGGCTTGGTCTGCTGTGGCGAATGCACTGGAGGCACGGAAATACTAGTTAAGCACGCGGGATCTTCTCGTGTATAGGGTTTTGGTTTTATTTTTAGTAACAAGATGCTGTTTCTACATGTGAATGATTTTTCCTGCCTATGACGCACTCCTTGTCTTAACGCTACTCACTCAGACAGACTCAGCGGATCCCGGCAAGCGTGGTGTTGGTATCCGTTGGAGGGTGTGGCTGCAGGTCCTGGCTCGGGTGATGCACGTCGAAGGATTTGGCTGTAGGCCCTGGCTCGGCTGGTGCACGTGGTACTACCGCAAGACTACCGGTCGCGAAGTTAAAAAATCTCAAGTCTACTCCCGCACTCGACTTTCTTGTTCGCCCTCCAGAACTCGACTCCCTGTTCACCCTCCAGAACTTGACCGTTTTTGTACGCACTCCAGAACTCATGCAGCCAAGTTCTTTGGCATTCTATCTTCTCGCTGCTTCGTTTTTTTTTTCTGTCAAAGTCCGCATGATCGAGTTGTCCTGCTCTCACGGCTTCTGGTTCTATTGCTGGTGACGTTGGCGCAAGCTCGCTCTCGCTCTTCTGCTCCGATGCTGCCGTCGCGTACTCTCGCTCTCTGGTGATCCTCACATGTTCGGTGGAAATTTCCATTGCATCTCCGGCTTGATTCTCGCTGCTTCTACTTCTATTTCGCTTGCTACTGCGCAATTGTAACTTGTATTGTCTCTATCCCTCCCACTGTCTAGAGAAATGCCATTAACCTATCGTGCTCATGTTTTAACTTATTCTTATTTAATGTTATATGATTATGTTTAAATTGTGCGGCCAATTCTGGCCGTTACAATTCTTAATACTTATACTTCTTTTGAATTTGACATATCTACCCTTTTCAGCCTCCTTTATACTATAATGCAAGGGAGTGACAGTAACGGGCAGGTACGGTCATAAAAATGACGAAACTTAGTCTTATGCTTAAGTTTACAACCCTTTACTTTTTAGATAATAGAGACATTTTATTTAGAGAAATCCACGGGATTATGCCATTATAACCTGTTAAACAGGTAAAATTTTGCAACCGGTAAATTGGATCAATGAACCCGTGCAAGGAGCAAGAATTGTGATCCTGAATTGCGCAACCGGTAACGCAGATATGAGTGCAATTTATACAGTGGCTTTGTAACTGTACAATACCAAGTAATTCCTTTTTTTGATTGGTCGGATCGGAAAAATAGCAATAGGATAAACACCTAAATTGTATAACAGGTATCCCAGGTACATAAAATAAAAACTAATTTTTAATGCCAAACTAGGATCAAACTAGGGAACCTTTATAGGGTTAAGAGATAATTCTTTTTTATTTCGGCCATATATTCAAACATCCTATATAGTAATACGTAGATCAGTAAATGAATAAATGTATCGAGTTACAACGTTACTCTGTTAGTTGGTGAAAAGTATTTTTAGAAGAGCAAAAATTTAAAGAGAGCAGAAGTATTATTTAACAGTTCAAAAAAAAACAGTGTAAAGAGGGAGAAAATAATTTTTATCAGTGTTAAAATTCAAAGTGTGCAAATAATTTTTTACTCGTGCTAAAAATGAAAAGTACGTTAATATCCTAAAATCCTATTATACCCGTGGACGGCATTCCATTTAGCTGATTTTATATGCTATCATGCCTACAGCACTATAAACCCTACCTTTCAAGAGGAAAGTCTGTGACACTGCGCGCACAAGAACAAGGTATAAATAAAAAAGACTAATAAAAGTTAAACGAAAGGATCGTTTAAATTCAAACTAAGAACGCGCGCGCGCCAACGATCGCGCGGATGGGGGCACACTAGACCGAGAGAGATGGTCACACTTAGACCGGCAAATCCCACACAGGCGGCGGGCACACTAGATCTCGCCCAGCCCTATATAACACGGACCACTGGCCATAGAAAGGCACTTAGCAGCCAAGACTTTAGGGTCCCCAAGCAACACATTCTCTATCTTGTGGCTGACTTCAGGGTCCCCAAGCATCTCTCTCTCTCTCTCTTGTGACTGACTTCAGGGTCCCCAAGCATCTCTCTCTCTCTCTCTTGTGGCTGACTTGAGGGTCCCCAAGCAACACATTCTCTCTCTCTTGCGGCTGACTTCAGGGTCCCCAAGCAACACATTCTCTCTCTTGTGGCTGACTTCAGTGTCCCCAAGCATCTCTCTCTCTCTCTCTCTCTTGTGGCTGACTTCAGGGTCCCCAAGCATATTTCTCTCTCTTGTGGCTGACTTTAGGGTCCCCAAGCAACTCTCTCTCTCCCTCTTGTGGCTGACTTCAGGGTCCCCAAGCATCTCTCTCTCTCTCTTGTGGCTGACTTGAGGGTCCCCAAGCAACACATTCTCCCTCTTGTGGCTGACTTCAGGGTCCCCCCAAGCATATCTCTCTCTCTCTCTCTTGTGGCTGACTTGAGGGTCCCCAAGCAACACATTCTCTCTCTCTTGTGGCTGACTTGAGGGTCCCCAAGCAACACATTCTCTCTCTCTTGCGGCTGACCTCAGGGTCCCCAAGTACTAAAAACTCTCTCTCGCTCGTGGCTGACTTCAGGGTCCCCAAGCACCCCATTCTCATTTCAGGCTCGCTACGTGGCAACCCACCCCGGGGACTATTCTCCCGCAGCCGAGATCCCGCGCTGTTCCTCTCGAGCAGCTGGACGGCTTCCGGTACCAAATACTCGAAGTACACGAAGGAAGCGAAGGCAGCAAGGGCGGCACCCCGCCGAACCAGAGAATTCTTTAGTTGTTAATCAAATGTCAAGAGACTTACTGAAATAAAACCTAGTTATAATCAATTACTAAGTAATTCCCCACGACTTCTACTCTGGGCTGGGTCGGAACTCTCTTTCAGCAACCACGTCTGACACAAACAAATTCTTGTGACGAACCCTGGCCATCCCTGAGCCACCCGACAACGACGAATCGTCACAAGTAGTGCTCAGGATTCCACTGCACGCGCGCAGCGGAGAAGAAGCGAAAGGGTTCGAAGAAGCGAAAGGGTTCGAAACGCATTCAACTCTGAGGAGTGGAGATAAGAGCAGTTTCGAAACACTGCTGAGCATGCGCCTCGGAGGACTAACCCAGAAATTCGTTCTGTAGATCGTATTCAGGATGCTGCAAGACATTCGAATCGTCAACAAGATTTTGAGTCGCGAAGACAAAAGCAGAAATCTCATCGCAACGCCGGGAAACACGACAACAGCGAAGGATTCGGGAAGAACAAATTCGGCAAATGGCAGAGGATGGATTGTTAAACTTTAAGATGCACCCCCAAAATCAACTGCATGCCTCCCAAAGGCAGTCGCAACAAAACATTGACGCAAGAGCTCCGCTTTCCGAGGATGAACTGGAATAGGACTGAGGACAACAGCGAAATAGGATTCGAGCATCAGCGACGGAACTATATCACAGGAACATAAAGGAAGGCCCAACGGCTATTTGTATTTGCTGTGGTTCCATTCGCAGGTAAGTGAATCCACTTCATCCACTACATCCTGGCTATCTCCTCTAAATTTCCTCTTCTAAGCGTTGGCAACGCCTTTTATTTAGACTCCCCTCGTTAGTTTCCAATAATGACATAATAAAGCATAATATTGTCTTTGTTTGTAGTTGAGGGACCGAGTTACCGAGCAAAACTCGGTCCCTCTACTACAAACAAAGACAATATTATGCTCATGTGATGCATAATATTGTTTGTAAAAATATTTTTTACGAATATGTTGGTGGAGGGTCCGGTGTAGGAAAAAGCAGACTGATTTCTACCATCTATCAGTCTATGACTTGGCGAGCAAATAAGCTTCCTGGTGCTCAGCAAAGGTTTTTTTACTCCGACTGGAAAAGCTGCTTTTGGAATTTGAGGGCTCCACATTCAGTGTTTTTTCTTCCAGTTAATCAGGCTTCGATTCCCTTTAAGCAATGATGGTTTAAAGACAATTCATTGCAAGTTGATTGATCTCCAACTGATTACAATTGAAGAAATTCAAAAATGAACATCATTGTGCTAAAGTTCAAAAATGCTTTCAATTTTGAATCAACGGCTTCGTCAAATTTTCCGAAGCCCTAACATAAGTTTTGTCGGAAAATCAATTATAGTTTTTGGAGATCTAAAGCAGCTTCCCCCAGTTGGAGAAAGTTAGATATTTTCGGAGAGGACAATTAATCCGTATAGCGTTTTAGCAGGGAATAACTTATTGAGCAACTTTAAGGATTTGCTCAAGCCCTAAATCATTTAACTGAGGCTTGCATGCCAATTGCAGATATATAACTCCTTAAACAAAGAGTTGTTTCACCCAGCGAAGTTCCTGATGATGCCATTCATTTATTTTCTTTTAACCAAGAAGCTAACAATTAAAATTCCCTAAAACTAGCAAATATTGGGACGGAAGAGTGAAAACTTCGAACATATCTACACGAAACAAGAAAACACGTTAAGATAGGTTCAAAATATGAAAACCTCTGAAACACAGGGTTTGCCATATGTTCTTCATCTCAAAACAACTGCTAAATATGGAGCAACTGGTCAGCTGATGCTAATTGACCATTGCTTAGTGAATGCCTCAAATTTAGTAACGTGACTTTGGATTAAATTTTTTGAACATGGTTGGATCGAAAGTTCGGAACAGTCCCGATCCCGAATGGACTTCAATAGTAAAAGCCTCTCGCGTTTTTCAATGAGGAAGATCGGAGCATGATTCCGAAGCATGTTGACCGAAAATTTTCATATTGTTCCTGCTGAGGCTATTACCATCCACAAAAACCAAGGAGCAACATATAGCAAATCGCCGTGCATCTTAAAAGAGGTATCAAGCGAGTTTCGTTATATGTTGGATGCAGCAGAGTCACTAGCGAATCAGAACTTTTCCTTCTAGCCGACTTAGTTCCCCCAACAAGATTTGGAACTCCAAATGTCCAAGACGAACTTTAAAAGTTAAGAGAGGAAAAGTTTTTGATTACGCATTATGAGTTTGTGGTTAACAGAAACGAAGTCATCTCCCTGTATTACCATAATGTTGAGTTTTTTCAAAGCCATCGCGAAGATATTTTTAACGACCCTATTATTTGCTCTGCAAATTTTCTTTGTTTTGTCGAAACTTGGACTCTTCCCAGCGAAGACTTTTTTCACAAGGTTTCGAAATAATAAAGAAAATTGATAGCAATCGATTGAATGGTATTGGCAAAAATGGAATTATGATTTATGCCAAGCAAAATATTTCAGAAAATGTAGTTTTCTAGTTTGAGACAAATAAGACTTCGAGCTCGAGAACTATATACCAATCAAGCCTTCAAATATCGTAATACATCCTTCACTGTTGTTTATAGGAATCCAACGTTTCCTATAGCACAATGATGTTATGTCGGACGTAGAAGCGATACGAAGCTTAGAAAATAATAGCAAATATGTTATATTAAAAAACTTTAATATTTGCAGATCCACAACCACTGATCGATTTGCGGGAGCTTTAAATGAATTTAATCTAATTCCAATCAATAACTCTGCAACTACGAAACATTTGACGGAAATTGATTGGATATTTGCTGAAAATGAGCTGAGGAATGCATATACACAAAACGAGCTATTTTTTGTTTTTATTTCTATTTCTTATTATTTTATTTATTTATCAATTTATTAACTTTTTATTTATTTGAATTGTACATGTTTAACTAAAATAGAAATAGATTATTATATTTTTTAAAGATTGTGATAACTGTTTTTTTTATTAAGTGCAATGTAGATTAGGCTATTATAATATTTCCCTCTCGTGGATTGAGAACTTGTCGTGGTGAAGGGGGCTGAGTATGTGAGGATTTGTAATAAATATCGGAAACCAGCATCAATCCTTTGTTTTAACTAGTTCATAAAAAAAATAAATAGACGACAGATTAAAAATGGAAAAAATTATTTAATAAATCTATTTCTCAAAAGTTGGCGCCATTAAGAAAAGTTCGAGGGGGTTAAATTTTATTGATTAATTTTATTAATTTATTGATGATAATAGCTGTGGTAGCCATATTCTATGACATATTCTATGACAAAGTAAAAATGTTCTTATATGTAGGATATAGTCGGCTGACCCTTATCAAATTTCGTGACTTCCCAACTTCTTAACTTTACAAATTTCAATTCGATATCATTAAAACTGATCGAATAGTTCGCGATGAAACTGATAGACGGACAGACAGACGGGTAGATGGACAGACGGATAGACGGACATTTCAAAGACGAATATAATCTCAAAGATGCATAACGCCATACGATTTTTTTGCCCACGAATGTTTTGTGCTGGCTTTTCAACTGGCTTTTCGCTCTCTTGCCCAAAAGCCAGCGACAGCTGACGACTGTATGTGTGCACATATATTCACAAGCATTTCTTCGCTGCAGCGCGCTGTCGAAATATACTCTTTATTTTAAAATTCTTACATTATTAAAAATACTTACATATTTTGTATTGCCTTTATATGATAATTATTCGAATGTAGTATAGTTTATAGTAATCACCAAATATTTCTAAGAATATAAAGATACATAATTTATTTCATACATGACTTCACATTCGAATAATTTTCTTTATAGGTATATAGGAGCTAAAAAGGTCTAAGTCTCGTAGCGGCGCTGCCAACAGCCGCAGCGGAGAGACGGCTTATATATTCTTAATATATACATATGTATATGCTCACTTAGTCTGGAGCGCGGAGGTATATGCACATACATGAGGTCCGCTCGTGTTGTACTTATGCTGAAACATGCACTTTCAGCATGTAAGCCAAAACACAGCGAGCGGTTCGTATTTCTGACACTTAGGTTGATGACCGAGACCCTGAATTGTATAAACACTGCGACAAAGTGTTACAGTGGTTGCCCTCTTAGTACTCTTGGTACAGTGGGTGGTCGATATATATATTTCATATGTGTGCATACTACACATTGTTTCTGCAAAACCATTTTGAGCCGGTTGTCCGGACTCGGTAGTCCCTTGTGGTGGTGATGTTACACTTTGAGAGATAGGTGGATCCACTAATTGTTAAACCACTTCGGACAAATCGGAATTCTTAGTAGTCCCTGGTTGCATGAATTCGGTTACGGATTGTTCGGATACCGAATCTTTTTTAGCTGCTGATCTTAGCAACATTTGAGGATTTGCTGCCGTCAGCGTCTGATCCGCCGGAATGCTCTGTTGTTCTTTACACGGTGTTCGGTTACACGGTGTTCCCCTTTTGCTGCTTTCCACCAGCAGCCTTTTTGCGCTTAGGGGACTCTCCTAATAGCTAATGACTATTAAACTGCGAGTACAGCGCAGAGAGGAGATCATCAGCTCGGCGAAAACTCTCTCTAGCAACTCCGAAACAGCTAATCAGCCCCATCAGGCCGCCTTTAGTTTAGCGCATGAACGATTTCATCTCGTTCGCAACCTCGACACAAGCGTCACAACAAAACTGCAAATTGGGCCCCTTTGAAAGGTCCGGCCAGTAAAACCGGCGTACTTGGGGTGCACCATATTTTCACACAGCCAGCAAGTCTTAGTAGACTGGTTAGCCCTGATTGCGAGGCTGCATTTTTTGCAAAAGCAGACTAAATTGTTATTATTCATTTTATCTATTGGAACCACTGTACCAAGAAAACGAATTGAAATTTATAAGCGTGCAGTTATAAGTACCGCAAGGGCGCAGAAACTGCATGCTTAGAACTTTCAAAGCAAAGTGAGGGAGAGAGCGGGAGCGTAAATTAGTTAAAGTGCATGCAAAAGCAACACTAAAAACAGCTCTACGACTTACGACGATCAACGCACAAAAGAAAAAAGGCGGTGTTACAAAAAAGGAAACGCAGAACAGAATTACAAAATTAAAACAACTTTTTATTATTATGCACAAAGATTTATAGTTCACTTGTGTAGCGAACGGAATTTAAATGTATGTTTGAATAACCGAAAGAAATTGAAAATTGTTTTGATAAATCCCACCGATGAGAATAAACGAAACAAAAATACAAAATCGGAGCGCAGAATAAAAAACACGACCGTTCACTTTGAAAGTCAAAGACGATATGATGATAGCTAGATAGACATATTCTATGACACATAGAAAATACCAAATTTGGTAAATCGGATCAGTTTGCCAAAAATAAAACCCATAAAAATGCCAACTTCCTTACTTTACAAACACCAGAGTTTTGACATTTCCGATCAATCAGTTATTTGACGGTTATAGGATATAGTGTAGTGTGGGTGGTTTCCCTGTGTCAAAAAAAAATGTTGTGGAGGAAATAGCTAAAAGCTATTGATTCCGGATGACACAGACGATTGACAGGATTTCGAGAAGTGTACCTCTTGCTGTGCTCAAACTAGCTCGCCGGATTGTCGTGGGGCCTTTCTACTCTCCTATATGTCAATCGATCCCATTAGCATAATATTTTAGGTACACTGCGAGTAACTGCGAGTTTATGGCTATTAAAAGTTTTGTGGTTGACAAATAAAATAACAGTAATAGGCTAACGACTATAGCCCAGCGGTGTTTCGTTCTTCAGACTGGGATTTAGATGTTAGTTATCCCATTTCTTTACCCTCCCTTCCTTTATCATATTAAATATTAATATGACCCTTATAAAAGTTCTAGTTTTAATTCATATTAACACTGACCTGCACATGCTCTACTCGGGACGAGTAATTAAAGAAATTAGGCGATCATTTTAATGTTAAGTGCACATTTTAATAATTCAAATAAGTGTCAAAATAATTCATAGTAATTCTCATAGTTTTCTAATATTGTTTTTTTTTTTTAGAGTATATAATTTTATATTTATAAAAAAAAAATAGTTATAATCTAAGTTATCAAAATTTAGATGGACAAAAATAGTCGTACGATAGTATGTATTTAGGATATAGGGATTTCAATTTCTTATCTTTAGTTAAGAATAGGACGTAAGTATATATATATAATTTGAGAGCTTCAATTCATTTATTTACTCTCACTGAAAACTCACTCTTTACTTTTTATAACATTTTCCAAGCGTGATCGTTGAGCTCAAGGATGTCGGTGATGGATGAGTGCTATATTAGGGAATCGAAAAGATTTATAAGTAAACAAGGTCTAAGGTAAACTAGAAATATACTTCATCATTTTGTTTTTATACCCTTATTCAACGTACCATCCTCGACACTATATTTAAGTCCAAAATTATCATAAAGGCTAACAATCTAAATATTATTTATAAAAGAGAAAAGTAAAGGTCTCGAACAGCAGTCCATCTCTAGCAGCAACGGTTTTGGAGCAACTGCCTTGCGCCTACAGCTTCTGTTTTAAAGCCACTCCCGTAGTCACATTGGCACAGTTTGAGAGTCGTCGATGTGTGGGCCAAAACTGATTTTAGCAAAGCGTGATTGTCATCCGAGTTCTCTGAAGACGCTCAAGAGTGGCGCAGGTCACAATTATGGGGTCATTAGAGCACTATTTCTTCTTGTTGGTGGGGTTGCTCTGACGGTTTATGTAATCAAGACCACGTGCAGCTTCCGACCTTTGATCCGGACATTGATCTGGCGTGGAGAATAAACCTCTCCGATAGCTTGGGCTCTGCGGTTCCACTAGCCAATAAAACCTGGCTTAGTGATTTCCAATTAAAGTCCCTTGTCGAAAAGTATCAGGCCCTCAAAGGGGCCAGGTGAGTACACTGCCTTAACCAACAACTCCCGAGTTGAAAAGATCTGCGAACAGTTTTGATCTTAATTTCCACTCACGAAGAATTTATGTATCTTTACCTTTGGTTTTTAATCCCTTTTAACCGATAAGGTGATGCGAATAATTATTTGGATATAACTATTAAATACTAGCTTCCGAGTGTCACTTTGTTGCTTTACGTATTTGATTTTGAACAACTTGTATTCGCACTTGTGCTCACAATGACTCGATCGACGGTAATGAAATTATCTTTCGTCGCTTAAAGAAGTTTTGGGCCGGCAACCGAGCTTTTGAGAGTTCGTGCAGAGCTGCCGACACCGAATTACTCAAGTCGGGGCAATAACGGAGGAATCATACGATTTTCTACCTGCATGTTACCCGAACATTTCTTATCTATCATATATGTATGAGCGCACTCTTGCAAGGCGAAGCATATGAACCATAAAATGTCTTATACTTCAGAAGTTTCACTCAATGCAAATTATAAAGAGAACATTAAGAGCATTAGTATTTATACACTCTATTTAAACTGACCACTACAATAGTCGGCCCATCCCTTTGAAATTTGGTAGGACATATTTATTGGCCAAATATAAAACACATAAAAAATCCCAACTTCCTAACGATCCTTTCGTTGGTCGGATTGATTGGTCAAAAATAAAACCCATAGAAAATCCCAATTTCCTAACTTTATAAACACCAAAGTTATGGCATTTTCGATCAGTCAGTTATATGGCGGGCATAGGATATAGTCGGCCGATCCCAGCCGTTTCCGGCCGTTTCGACTTACATATATACTGCGTGCAAAGGAACGAATGTGTGCAAAGTTTCAATTGGATATCATTAAAACTGAGAGACTAGTTCGCGTAGAAACAGACAGAAGGACAGACAGACATGCTTGTATCAACTCAGGACGCGATCCTGTTCAAGAATATATCTACTTTATAGGGTCGGAGATGTCTCATTCACTACGTTGCACACTTTTTACTAAAATTATAATACCCTCTGCAAGCGTATAAAAAGGGCCTTAAGCCAAGCTAACGATCTAAATAAGATCTAATTTAATTGGCGCACAAACAATAGTCATAAAAATATTATTGAAATAAATGTAACAAAAATATATTTATACACTGTAACATATGTAATAATCTCAGGGAAATAAATTGATTATTTAAGACAAATTTTTGTAAAAAGAAGCTAGCTTCGGGGGGAGCCGAAGTTGATATACCCTTGCAGAATAGCCTGTAAATTATTCTCTCCAAAAATATTTATATGATTCATTCCATAAAGAAGTTATTCTGGCTGGGATATGTCTCAGCCCGGCCAGAGTCGCTTACAGAAAATTTATAAGATTGGGGATTCAGAAATTTTGGTAGAGAGCGGGTCGACTGAAGGTGATGGTGGTCGGCTCGCGTTAGAGTTTCCTGCGTAAAAGGGTCTCCGCTTGAGAAATAGGGAAAAGCAACTGAGGCTGGTAGCCACTAGCAGTGCTGGGCAACTTGTCTCAACCGAGGCTTTCCACCCTAGCGACTGCAAAGCAAGCGGGAAGCGGGGGATCGTACCATTCGGGAGCGGAGGCTGGGCGCCTGGCAGCAAATACCGGAAAAGCACGTGAGGATCGGGTATGTTGAACTTTGGGGTGGGCTTGGTCTGCTGTGGCGAATGCACTGGAGGCACGGAAATACTAGTTAAGCACGCGGGATCTTCTCGTGTATAGGGTTTTGGTTTTATTTTTAGTAACAAGATGCTGTTTCTACATGTGAATGATTTTTCCTGCCTATGACGCACTCCTTGTCTTAACGCTACTCACTCAGACAGACTCAGCGGATCCCGGCAAGCGTGGTGTTGGTATCCGTTGGAGGGTGTGGCTGCAGGTCCTGGCTCGGGTGATGCACGTCGAAGGATTTGGCTGTAGGCCCTGGCTCGGCTGGTGCACGTGGTACTACCGCAAGACTACCGGTCGCGAAGTTAAAAAATCTCAAGTCTACTCCCGCACTCGACTTTCTTGTTCGCCCTCCAGAACTCGACTCCCTGTTCACCCTCCAGAACTTGACCGTTTTTGTACGCACTCCAGAACTCATGCAGCCAAGTTCTTTGGCATTCTATCTTCTCGCTGCTTCGTTTTTTTTTCTGTCAAAGTCCGCATGATCGAGTTGTCCTGCTCTCACGGCTTCTGGTTCTATTGCTGGTGACGTTGGCGCAAGCTCGCTCTCGCTCTTCTGCTCCGATGCTGCCGTCGCGTACTCTCGCTCTCTGGTGATCCTCACATGTTCGGTGGAAATTTCCATTGCATCTCCGGCTTGATTCTCGCTGCTTCTACTTCTATTTCGCTTGCTACTGCGCAATTGTAACTTGTATTGTCTCTATCCCTCCCACTGTCTAGAGAAATGCCATTAACCTATCGTGCTCATGTTTTAACTTATTCTTATTTAATGTTATATGATTATGTTTAAATTGTGCGGCCAATTCTGGCCGTTACAATTCTTAATACTTATACTTCTTTTGAATTTGACATATCTACCCTTTTCAGCCTCCTTTATACTATAATGCAAGGGAGTGACAGTAACGAAACTTAGTCTTATGCTTAAGTTTACAACCCTTTACTTTTTAGATAATAGAGACATTTTATTAAGAGAAATCCACGGGATTATGCCATTATAACCTGTTAAACAGGTAAAATTTTGCAACCGGTAAATTGGATCAATGAACCCGTGCAAGGAGCAAGAATTGTGATCCTGAATTGCGCAACCGGTAACGCAGATATGAGTGCAATTTATACAGTGGCTTTGTAACTGTACAATACCAAGTAATTCCTTTTATCGGAAAAATAGCAATAGGATAAACACCTAAATTGTATAACAGGTAGCCCAGGTACATAAAATAAAAACTAATTTTTAATGCCAAACTAGGATCAAACTAGGGAACCTTTATAGGGTTAAGAGATAATTCTTTTTTATTTCGGCCATATATTCAAACATCCTATATAGTAATACGTAGATCAGTAAATGAATAAATGTATCGAGTTACAACGTTACTCTGTTAGTTGGTGAAAAGTATTTTTAGAAGAGCAAACATTTAAAGAGAGCAGAAGTATTATTTAACAGTTCAAAAAAACAGTGTAAAGAGGGAGAAAATAATTTTTATCAGTGTTAAAATTCAAAGTGTGCAAATAATTTTTTACTCGTGCTAAAAATGAAAAGTACGTTAATATCCTAAAATCCTATTATACCCGTGGACGGCATTCCATTTAGCTGATTTTATATGCTATCATGCCTACAGCACTATAAACCCTACCTTTCAAGAGGAAAGTCTGTGACACTGCGCGCACAAGAACAAGGTATAAATAAAAAAGACTAATAAAAGTTAAACGAAAGGATCGTTTAAATTCAAACTAAGAACGCGCGCGCGCCAACGATCGCGCGGATGGGGGCACACTAGACCGAGAGAGATGGTCACACTTAGACCGGCAAATCCCACCGGCGGGCACACTAGATCTCGCCGAGCCCTATATAACACGGACCACTGGCCATAGAAAGGCACTTAGCAGCCAAGACTTCAGGGTCCCCAAGCAACACATTCTCTATCTTGTGGCTGACTTCAGGGTCCCCAAGCATCTCTCTCTCTCTCTCTTGTGACTGACTTCAGGGTCCCCAAGCATCTGTCTCTCTCTCTCTTGTGGCTGACTTGAGGGTCCCCAAGCAACACATTCTCTCTCTCTTGCGGCTGACTTCAGGGTCCCCAAGCAACACATTCTCTCTCTTGTGGCTGACTTCAGTGTCCCCAAGCATCTCTCTCTCTCTCTCTCTTCTTGTGGCTGACTTCAGGGTCCCCAAGCATATTTCTTTCTCTTGTGGCTGACTTTAGGGTCCCCAAGCATCTCTCTCTCCCTCTTGTGGCTGACTTCAGGGTCCCCAAGCATCTCTCTCTCTCTCTTGTGGCTGACTTGAGGGTCCCCAAGCAACACATTCTCCCTCTTGTGGCTGACTTCAGGGTCCCCAAGCATATCTCTCTCTCTCTTGTGGCTGACTTGAGGGTCCCCAAGCAACACATTCTCTCTCTCTTGTGGCTGACTTGAGGGTCCCCAAGCAACACATTCTCTCTCTCTTGCGGCTGACCTCAGGGTCCCCAAGTACTAAAAACTCTCTCTCGCTCGTGACTGACTTCAGGGTCCCCAAGCACCCCATTCTCATTTCAGGCTCGCTACGTGGCAACCCACCCCGGGGACTATTCTCCCGCAGCCGGGATCCCGCGCTGTTCCTCTCGAGCAGCTGGACGGCTTCCGGTACCAAATACTCGAAGTACACGAAGGAAGCGAAGGCAGCAAGGGCGGCACCCCGCCAAACCAGAGAATTCTTTAGTTGTTAATCAAATGTCAAGAGACTTACTGAAATAAAACCTAGTTATAATCAATTACTAAGTAATTCCCTACGACTTCTACTCTGGGCTGTGTCGGAACTCTCTTTCAGCAACCACGTCTGACACAAACAAATTCTTGTGACGAACCCTGGCCATCCCTGAGCCACCCGACAACGACGAATCGTCACAAGTAGTGCTCAGGATTCCACTGCACGCGCGCAGCGGAGAAGAAGCGAAAGGGTTCGAAACGCATTCAACTCTGAGGAGTGGAGATAAGAGCAGTTGCGAAACACTGCTGAGCATGCGCCTCGGAGGACTAACCCAGAAATTCGTTCTGTAGATCGTATTCAGGATGCTGCAAGACATTCGAATCGTCAACAAGATTTTGAGTCGCGAAGACAAAAGCAGAAATCTCATCGCAACGCCGGGAAACACGACAACAGCGAAGGATTCGGGAAGAACAAATTCGGCAAATGGCAGAGGATGGATTGTTAAACTTTAAGATGCACCGCCAAAATCAACTGCATGCCTCCCAAAGGCAGTCGCAACAAAACATTGACGCAAGAGCTCCGCTTTCCGAGGATGAACTGGAATAGGACTGAGGACAACAGCGAAATAGGATTCGAGCATCAGCGACGGAACTATATCACAGGAACATAAAGGAAGGCCCAACGGCTATTTGTATTTGCTGTGGTTCCATTCGCAGGTAAGTGAATCCACTTCATCCACTACATCCTGGCTATCTCCTCTAAATTTCCTCTTCTAAGCGTTGGCAACGCCTTTTATTTAGACTCCCCTCGTTAGTTTCCAATAATGACATAATAAAGCATAATATTGTCTTTGTTTGTAGTTGAGGGACCGAGTTACCGAGCAAAACTCGGTCCCTCTACTACAAACAAAGACAATATTATGCTCATGTGATGCATAATATTGTTTGTAAAAATATTTTTTACGAATATGTTGGTGGAGGGTCCGGTGTAGGAAAAAGCAGACTGATTTCTACCATCTATCAGTCTATGACTTGGCGAGCAAATAAGCTTCCTGGTGCTCAGCAAAGGTTTTTTTACTCCGACTGGAAAAGCTGCTTTTGGAATTTGAGGGCTCCACATTCAGTGTTTTTTCTTCCAGTTAATCAGGCTTCGATTCCCTTTAAGCAATGATGGTTTAAAGACAATTCATTGCAAGTTGATTGATCTCCAACTGATTACAATTGAAGAAATTCAAAAATGAACATCATTGTGCTAAAGTTCAAAAATGCTTTCAATTTTGAATCAACGGCTTCGTCAAATTTTCCGAAGCCCTAACATAAGTTTTGTCGGAAAATCAATTATAGTTTTTGGAGATCTAAAGCAGCTTCCCCCAGTTGGAGAAAGTTAAATATTTTCGGAGAGGACAATTAATCCGTATAGCGTTTTAGCAGGGAATAACTTATTGAGCAACTTTAAGGATTTGCTCAAGCCCTAAATCATTTAACTGAGGCTTGCATGCCAATTGCAGATATATAACTCCTTAAACAAAGAGTTGTTTCACCCAGCGAAGTTCCTGATGATGCCATTCATTTATTTTCTTTTAACCAAGAAGCTAACAATTAAAATTCCCTAAAACTAGCAAATATTGGGACGGAAGAGTGAAAACTTCGAACATATCTACACGAAACAAGAAAACACGTTAAGATAGGCTCAAAATATGAAAACCTCTGAAACACAGGGTTTGCCATATGTTCTTCATCTCAAAACAACTGCTAAATATGGAGCAACTGGTCAGCTGATGCTAATTGACCATTGCTTAGTGAATGCCTCAAATTTAGTAACGTGACTTTGGATTAAATTTTTTGAACATGGTTGGATCGAAAGTTCGGAACAGTCCCGATCCCGAATGGACTTCAATAGTAAAAGCCTCTCGCGTTTTTCAATGAGGAAGATCGGAGCATGCTTCCGAAGCATGTTGACCGAAAATTTTCATATTGTTCCTGCTGAGGCTATTACCATCCACAAAAACCAAGGAGCAACATATAGCAAATCGCCGTGCATCTTAAAAGAGGTATCAAGCGAGCTTCGTTATATGTTGGATGCAGCAGAGTCACTAGCGAATCAGAACTTTTCCTTCTAGCCGACTTAGTTCCCCCAACAAGATTTGGAACTCCAAATGTCCAAGACGAACTTTAAAAGTTAAGAGAGGAAAAGTTTTTGATTACGCATTATGAGTTTGTGGTTAACAGAAACGAAGTCATCTCCCTGTATTACCATAATGTTGAGTTTTTTCAAAGCCATCGCGAAGATATTTTTAACGACCCTATTATTTGCTCTGCAAATTTTCTTTGTTTTGTCGAAACTTGGACTCTTCCCAGCGAAGACTTTTTTCACAAGGTTTCGAAATAATAAGGAAAATTGATAGCAATCGATTGAATGGTATTGGCAAAAATGGAATTATGATTTATGCCAAGCAAAATATTTCAGAAAATGTAGTTTTCTAGTTTGAGACAAATAAGACTTCGAGCTCGAGAACTATATACCAATCAAGCCTTCAAATATCGTAATACATCCTTCACTGTTGTTTATAGGAATCCAACGTTTCCTATAACACAGTGATGTTATGTCGGACGTAGAAGCGATACGAAGCTTAGAAAATAATAGCAAATATGTTATATTAAACAACTTTAATATTTGCAGATCCACAACCACTGATCGACTTGCGGGAGCTTTAAATGAATTTAATCTAATTCCAATCAATAACTCTGCAACTACGAAACATTTGACGGAAATTGATTGGATATTTGCTGAAAATGAGCTGAGGAATGCATATACACAAAACGAGCTATAGTCATCAATACGGAATTTTTCTTAAATATAGATATTAAGATTTGTTTTTATTTCTATTTCTTATTATTTTATTTATTTATCAATTTATTAACTTTTTATTTATTTGAATTGTACATGTTTAACTAAAATAGAAATAGATTATTATATTTTTTAAAGATTGTGATAACTGTTTTTTTTATTAAGTGCAATGTAGATTAGGCTATTATAATATTTCCCTCTCGTGGATTGAGAACTTGTCGTGGTGAAGGGGGCTGAGTATGTGAGGATTTGTAATAAATATCGGAAACTAGCATCAATCCTTTGTTTTAACTAGTTCATAAAAAAAAAATAAATAGACGACAGATTAAAAATGGAAAAAATTATTTAATAAATCTATTTCTCAAAAGTTGGCGCCATTAAGAAAAGTTCGAGGGGGTTAAATTTTATTGATTAATTTTATTAATTTATTGATGATAATAGCTGTGGTAGCCATATTCTATGACATATTCTATGACAAAGTAAAAATGTTCTTATATGTAGGATATAGTCGGCCGACCCTTATCAAATTTGGTGACTTCCCAACTTCTTAACTTTACAAATTTCAATTCGATATCATTAAAACTGATAGAATAGTTCGCGATGAAACTGATAGACGGACAGACAGACGGGTAGATGGATAGACGGACATTTCAAAGACGAATATAATCTCAAAGATGCATAACGCCATACGATTTTTTTGCCCACGAATGTTTTGTGCTGGCTTTTCAACTGGCTTTTCGCTCTCTTGCCCAAAAGCCAGCGACAGCTGACGACTGTATGTGTGCACATATATTCACAAGCATTTCTTCGCTGCAGCGCGCTGTCGAAATATACTCTTTATTTTAAAATTCTTACATTATTAAAAATACTTACATATTTTGTATTGCCTTTATATGATAATTATTCGAATGTAGTATAGTTTATAGTAATGACCAAATATTTCTAAGAATATAAAGATACATAATTTATTTCATACATGACTTCACATTCGAATAATTTTCTTTATAGGTATAATGTTATAATTATTAATTTTATAGCTAAAATTTTTTAAGTGACTTAAAATAAACGAAAAGTTGTTTCACTTTACAAGGTAAAAAAAAAACAACCGCATGAGTCCAAAAACATTGTCAACATTGGGGAAAGGATGCCCAGAAGCCATTTTCCCATTCGGAGTTCTTTACGACATTTTAAAGGACCCACGAAGTTGCAAAATCCAGGACACACTGACCAATCCATGGCTTTAGGTGGCCAGGAATGCGTAAGAATCGCATAAAAGAATAATGTCAGATCTCCTCAACACGTATCAAAGTTAATGCTCGGAAAAATATACTTTTCTAGCGCCATCTGTTGGTCGTTGTGAGAGAGGGTACTGTGTGCCACTAGAGTTAAGGTGATAATAGAAGATATCGGTAGGATAGCCGCGAGAGAGCAATAGTGGCAAGTGTCAACGGTCTCCGCTTTCACCTTGAATTTGACCTGGGGTTACCGCCACTTTTCCGGCGGCGTGTTCTTTCTTTCCGTTTTGGCAGCAGCAGAGTGAAGTCATAAGTTAGCAATCAAAGCACGAAGAGTATACGCGACTAATCTCACTTTAGTGCCAAAGGGAAGGAGTAAAGCGATTTGACATCAAAATTGATTTGGCGAACGGTCGTCAGGCCCCTGTGCGTCAGGTCCCAAATTTATAAAGCCAAGGAAATGAGCTAGGCGCCTACCGACCATCGAGCCGGTTAATCGAGGCGAAAAAACTCTGTTTCGATCGAACCAAACTTACCAGTTTCGCTTTGCTCGGAGTGCGCATACGACGTCGCGGAGTTAAAAAGACAGTATTCAAGCCAAGAAAATCCTCGCCGTTTCGGCCAAATCCCGGTCTGGGAGTCAACCGGAGTACCCGCCACGGAGACGCGGGAAGTTTTGGGCTTAAATTCGGTTTAAGTTATGCGATAAGTGTTCGTTCGTCAAAAGGAGAGAAGAAGGGTTTATTTTATTTTGTTCGGTGAAATTGTGTCTCTGTGTGTGTGTTTCCTTAATTAACATTATTTAGCTATCGTCAACGAGGAAAGCGCTTTCGTCGGTGGATAGAGTTTTTAAAAAGAAAATCTATACAAAATCCCATAAGAAAAGTCGAAAAATCAAAATCTAGAATTTTAACCTAAAAGAAAAAAAAAGATTTTCAAAGCAACTCTCGAATGATATAATCCCCATTCCTCAGCTAACCATTGTTTTTATCAACCAGCAAGTTTTTAAAATTGTCTTAAAATCAAATCATCTTAAAATCAAAAGTAAAACCTTTACTTAAATTAAACCTAAAAACAAGAGAGAACGCTATAGTCGAGTGCCTCGACTATTAGATACCCGTTACTCAGCTAAACAACTTAATATAAATATGCCTTCTTGTATGTTTTTCGCCGCTCGAATTAGCTCCCGATTTTTATGTTAAAATCGGTACGCAGGGAACACCTCCAATTTGGCTAACTTAATTTGATTTGCATAGTTCTTGGGATATAGTTCGGTATTGACAAATGAAAGCCATCGCATTTTCCTTTAATAGAAATCCTTATCGAGAATTAACGTTGACTCTGGCACCTTGGCCAGCTGTTCCAAAGTCATCCTTTAGATGGCGCTATTGTCCCATGAAAGGAGGAAATGTAGGCGCTAGTCAGGCTAAAGCGTTTAATGGATTTTTGGGCGTTAGAGCGGGCGTGGCAAACTTTTATTTGGCCAATCGATAGGTATTGACGAAACAAATACATATAAAAAAAAATTTTCATAATAGCATCAAAACTGTGGCCACATCTTGTGACTTGTGGGCGTCACAGGGGGCGTGGCACCATTTTGAAACAAACTTGCGCTGCGTAGGAACTCCTAAAATCTACATGCAAAATGCCAATCTTCTAGCTTTTATAGTTTCCGAGATCTCAGCGTTCATACGGACAGACAGACAGACGGACAGACGGACATGGCTAGATCGACTCGGCTAGTGATCCTGAACAAGAATATATATACTTTATAGGGTCGGAAACGCTTCCTTCTACCTGTTACATACTTTTGCACGAATACAATATACCCTTTTACTCTACGAGTAACGGGTATAATTAAATATTATATTATTGTTAATAAAATTTTATGATGTTTTGCTAAGTTGAAAAAGTGTTTTTTTGAATTGACATATCTACCCTTTTCAGCCTCTTTTATAATGCATGGGAATTACAGTAACGGGCAGTACGGTCATAAAAATTACGACTAGTTTGCAACTCTTTACTTTTTAGATAACAGAGACATTTTATTTAAAGAAATCCAGGGGATTATCCCATTATAACCTGGTAAACAGGTAAAATGGGACAACCCGTCAAGTGGTTCAATGAACACGTGCAAGGGGCAAGAATTGTGCAAAGGACCCGAAGTGGCTTTGTAAATGTACAATATCAGGTAATACCTTTTTTGATTGGTCGAATTGGAAAAAATAGAACCACAAATTAGGACCACAATTATTCGTAACACCTAAATTGCACAACAGGTAGCCCAGGTACATAAAAAAACATGACTTTTGATTGCCTTTTTTAAAAGGGTCAAACTAGGGAACCTTTAAAGGGTCAAGGGATAATTCTTTTTTATTTGGGATATTACCTTTATATATTCAGAAATCCTATAATCCGTAGATCAGTCAATGAAAAAATTTATCGAGTGACGACGTTACTCTGTCAGTGCAAAAATTTAAAGTGAGAAAGTAATTTTCCAGTAAAGTAATATTCCATGTAGGTGATTTTATATTCTATCATTGCATATTTTCATTTTTTCATACAGCAATTAAAAAAAATGCCTCGTGTATCACGCTTGTCCCAGGAGCAACGCCGCCAAGCTGCTTTAAGCCGCAGTAGAGCCCGCTATGAACGGGCTATGAAATAAGAGCTCGGAACTCTCAACATATCGCCGATGCTCGCGACAATAACCCTAACCTTCGGGAGGAAAGTCGGGCTCAGGATTCCGCTGCACGCGCGCAGCGGAGAAAAGCGAAAGGGTTCGCAACCTTGAACGGATTCGGGACGCACAAGCGCATTCAACTCGTCGGGAGGACTCTGAGGAACGAAGACAAGAGCAGTTGCGAAACACTGCTGAGCATGCGTCTCAGAGGACTAGCCCAGAAATCCGTTCTGTAGAGCGTATTCAGGATGCTACAAGACGTTCGAATCGTCGACAGGACTCAGAGGTGAGAAGACAAGAGCAGTTGCGAAACACTGCTGAACACTCTACTCGGAGGACTATTTCGGAGTTTCGAATTCCTGAACGGATTCGGGACATGGATGCACACGCGATCCGTCGAGAGGACCCCGAGAAGCGACGACGAGATCAGTTGCGAAACACTACTGAGCACTCTACTCGGAGGACTATTCCGGAGTACCTTGGCCAGCTGTTCCAAAGTCATCCTTTAGATGGCGCTATTGTCCCATGAAAGGAGGAAATGTAGGCGCTAGCCAGGCTTAAGCGTTTAATGGATTTTTGGGCGTTAGAGCGGGCGTGGCAAACTTTTATTTGGCCAATCGATAGGTATTGACGAAACAAATATATATCAAAAAAAAATTTCATAATAGCATCAAAACTGTGGCCACATCTTGTGACTTGTGGGCGTCACAGGGGGCGTGGCACCATTTTGAAACAAACTTGCGCTGCGTAGGAACTCCTAAAATCTACATGCAAAATGCCAATCTTCTAGCTTTTATAGTTTCCGAGATCTCAGCGTTCATACGGACAAACAGACAGACGGACAGACAGACGGACAGACGGACATGGCTAGATCGACTCGGCTAGTGATCCTGAACAAGAATATATATACTTTATAGGGTCGGAAACGCTTCCTTCTACCTGTTACATACTTTTGCACGAATACAATATACCCTTTTACTCTACGAGTAACGGGTATAATTAAATATTATATTATTGTTAATAAAATTTTATGATGTTTTGCTAAGTTGAAAAAGTGTTTTTTTTTGAATTGACATATCTACCCTTTTCAGCCTCTTTTATAATGCATGGGAATTACAGTAACGGGCAGTACGGTCATAAAAATTACGACTAGTTTGCATCTCTTTACTTTTTAGATAACAGAGACATTTTATTTAAAGAAATCCAGGGGATTATCCCATTATAACCTGGTAAACAGGTAAAATGGGACAACCCGTCAAGTGGTTCAATGAACACGTGCAAGGGGCAAGAATTGTGCAAAGGACCCGAAGTGGCTTTGTAAATGTACAATATCAGGTAATACCTTTTTTGATTGGTCGAATTGGAAAAAATAGAACCACAAATTAGGACCACAATTATTCGTAACACCTAAATTGCACAACAGGTAGCCCAGGTACATAAAAAAACATGACTTTTGATTGCCTTTTTAAAAGGGTCAAACTAGGGAACCTTTAAAGGGTCAAGGGATAATTCTTTTTTATTTGGGATATTACCTTTATATATTCAGAAATCCTATAATCCGTAGATCAGTCAATGAAAAAATTTATCGAGTGACGACGTTACTCTGTCAGTGCAAAAATTTAAAGTGAGAAAATAATTTTCCAGTAAAGTAATATTCCATGTAGGTGATTTTATATTCTATCATTGCATATTTTCTTTTTTTCATACAGCAATTTTAAAAAATGCCTCGTGTATCACGCTTGTCCCAGGAGCAACGCCGCCAAGCTGCTTTAAGCCGCAGTAGAGCCCGCTATGAACGGGCTATGAAATAAGAGCTCGGAACTCTCAACATATCGCCGATGCTCGCGACAATAACCCTAACCTTCGGCAGGAAAGTCGTGCTCAGGATTCCGCTGCACGCGCGCAGCGGAGAAAAGCGAAAGGGTTCGCAACCTTGAACGGATTCGGGACGCACAAGCGCATTCAACTCGTCGGGAGGACTCTGAGGAACGAAGACAAGAGCAGTTGCGAAACACTGCTGAGCATGCGTCTCAGAGGACTAACCCAGAAATCCGTTCTGTAGAGCGTATTCAGGATGCTACAAGACGTTCGAATCGTCGACAGGACTCAGAGGTGAGAAGACAAGAGCAGTTGCGAAACACTGCTGAACACTCTACTCGGAGGACTATTTCGGAGTTTCGAATTCCTGAACGGATTCGGGACATGGATGCACACGCGATCCGTCGAGAGGACCCCGAGAAGCGACGACGAGAGCAGTTGCGAAACACTACTGAGCACTCTACTCGGAGGACTATTCCGGAGTACCTTGGCCAGCTGTTCCAAAGTCATCCTTTAGATGGCGCTATTGTCCCATGAAAGGAGGAAATGTAGGCGCTAGCCAGGGTTAAGCGTTTAATGGATTTTTTGGCGTTAGAGCGGGCGTGGCAAACTTTTATTTGGCCAATCGATAGGTATTGACGAAACAAATATATATCAAAAAATATTTTCATAATAGCATCAAAACTGTGGCCACATCTTGTGACTTGTGGGCGTCAGAGGGGGCGTGGCACCATTTTGAAACAAACTTGCGCTGCGTAGGAACTCCTAAAATCTACATGCAAAATGCCAATCTTCTAGCTTTTATAGTTTCCGAGATCTCAGTGTTCATACGGACAGACAGACAGACGGACAGACAGACGGACAGACAGACGGACAGACGGACATGGCTAGATCGACTCGGCTAGTGATCCTGAACAAGAATATATATACTTTATAGGGTCGGAAACGCTTCCTTCTACCTGTTACATACTTTTGCACGAATACAATATACCCTTTTACTCTACGAGTAACGGGTATAATTAAATATTATATTATTGTTAATAAAATTTTATGATGTTTTGCTAAGTTGAAAAAGTGTTTTTTTTTGAATTGACATATCTACCCTTTTCAGCCTCTTTTATAATGCATGGGAATTACAGTAACGGGCAGTACGGTCATAAAAATTACGACTAGTTTGCAACTCTTTACTTTTTAGATAACAGAGACATTTTATTTAAAGAAATCCAGGGGATTATCCCATTATAACCTGGTAAACAGGTAAAATGGGACAACCCGTCAAGTGGTTCAATGAACACGTGCAAGGGGAAAGAATTGTGCAAAGGACCCGAAGTGGCTTTGTAAATGTACAATATCAGGTAATACCGTTTTTGATTGGTCGAATTGGAAAAAATAGAACCACAAATTAGGACCACAATTATTCGTAACACCTAAATTGCACAACAGGTAGCCCAGGTACATAAAAAAACATGACTTTTTATTGCCTTTTTTAAAAGGGTCAAACTAGGGAACCTTTAAAGGGTCAAGGGATAATTCTTTTTTATTTGGGATATTACCTATATATATTCAGAAATCGTATAATCCGTAGATCAGTCAATGAAAAAATTTATCGAGTGACGACGTTACTCTGTCAGTGCAAAAATTTAAAGTGAGAAAGTAATTTTTTTTTAAAATATTTTTTTTAACATTTGAAACTACAAACTTTGGTAAGTATATTTCGCTAATAACCCCTTATACCCGTGGACGGTATTCCATGTAGGTGATTTTATATTCTATCATCGCATATTTTCATTTTTTCATACAGCAATTTAAAAAAATGCCTCGTGTATCACGCTTGTCCCAGGAGCAACGCCGCCAAGCTGCTTTAAGCCGCAGTAGAGCCCGCTATGAACGGGCTATGAAATAAGAGCTCGGAACTCTCAACATATCGCCGATGCTCGCGACAATAACCCTAACCTTCGGGAGGAAAGTCGTGCTCAGGATTCCGCTGCACGCGCGCAGCGGAGAAAAGCGAAATGGTTCGCAACCTTGAACGGATTCGGGACGCACAAGCGCATTCAACTCGTCGGGAGGACTCTGAGGAACGAAGACAAGAGCAGTTGCGAAACACTGCTGAGCATGCGTCTCAGAGGACTAACCCAGAAATCCGTTCTGTAGAGCGTATTCAGGATGCTACAAGACGTTCGAATCGTCGACAGGACTCAGAGGTGAGAAGACAAGAGCAGTTGCGAAACACTGCTGAACACTCTACTCGGATGACTATTTCCGAGTTTCGAATTCCTGAACGGATTCGGGACATGGATGCACACGCGATCCGTCGAGAGGACACCGAGAAGCGACGAGGAGAGCAGTTGCGAAACACTACTGAGCACTCTACTCGGAGGACTATTCCGGAGTACCGAAATCCTGAACGGGTGCGGGACGCCGCAGCGCGTACTATTCGGCGAGAAGACACCGAGCGGCGACAAGAGCAGGTGCAAAATACTGTTGACCATGCCACTCGGAGGAACAATCCCGAATTTCGAATTTCAGAGCGGATTCGGGACGCCGCAGCACGAGCTGCTCATCGCGAGGACCCAGAGGAACGTGCAAGGGAACAGGAAAGGAACACTGGAGAGCACCGACAGCGACGAAGGGATATGGAAGACAGGCAGCGAGAACGGGAAAGGGACGCCGATAACAGGAGAGCAACCAGGAGAAATCCCATCGCTAGATCACAGGAGCAACGGATAAACACATCACAACGCCGGGAAACACGACAACAGCGGAGGATTCGGGAAGAACAAATTCGGCAAATGGCAGAGGATCGATTATTAAACTTTAGGATGGACTCACAAAATCGACTGGATGCCTCCCAAAGGCAGTCGCAAAGAAACATGGACGCAAGAGCTCAACATTTGGAGGATGAACTGGAACAGGAACGAGGACAACAGCGAAATAGGATTCGATCATCAGCGAGGGATCTGTACCATAGGAACATTAAGGAAGGCCAAACGGCTATTTATATTTGCTGTGGAGGAACATGGTTCCGTTCGCAGGTAAGTGGATTATCCATCCTGGCTATCTCCTCTAAATTTCCTCTCCTAAACGTTGGCAACGCCTTTTATTTGTCAAGAAAATTGCCAGTCCGTCCGGCAAATATACCTTTTGCCACACTTGTCGTCGTGCAATTTCTCTTGGCAAACTGCCATCACTCTGCCTTTCTAATGGGTTCGATTTCCCAGAAATCCCTGACTGCTTAAATGGACTCACCTGCCTCGAAGAACTCTTTATTTCACCGAGAATCCCCTTTATGAGGATTATTTCCCTCGGCTATGAAAGGCAATGTGGAATCAGAGGGGCAGTGGTGAATGTTCCAATTTCAGTTCCCGATATTGTGACTGAGCTTCCACGCTCTTTCGACTCTACCCATGTCATCCAAGTCCATTTAAAAAGGAGACTAGAGTACGCTCACAATTTCATGACTGAAACTATTCGAACCGCTCGGTTCCTTGAAGCTGTACGGTACTTAGTAAGCTCTACAGAAAGCACAACATTTCACTAAACGAATCATGGCTAACAGAACTTCAAGGAATTAATGATATTCCTTTTATTGCGGACGAATCTGATCGCGAAGCAGTAGAGCAACTTCTTCACCAGCAGCACCACTCCCAAAATGCTGCAGAGCTCGAAGAAAATTTAAATCCCGGAGGCCATGAAACATTATTGGAAAATAATGATACTGCAATTCAGCGCATTGCATTGGCACCGGGTGAAGGCCGTCGGCCAACAAGCTTAACACTTGACAAAGATGCAGAGGAACTTTCCTTTCCAACTATTTCTTGCGGAGAAATATTTAAAGGAAATACAACCTATGCGAAAAAAGCCAGATCCCAAATCCGTTTTTACGACCGTCGTTGCGCTGTAGTTCCAAAAGTTTTATACATGTATAAATTTTACGCAAAAAGTCAGGAGCGGTTACCGCTGGTAATCTGCGGGATGAATCATTTGTTGACCGTCTTGTGCAACATGATGATGGCTACCACATCCTGAAAGGCTTACGGTCTGCACCAGCTCATTGGGAGGCTGAGAAAAAAAAAGTTATAGCTATAATTCGACAATTCGGGCTGCCAACGTTTTTCATTACTCTTTCCGCTGCTGAAACTAAGTGGAATGAACTTTTAGTTATCCTGTCTCTTCTATTGGATAATAGGGCTATAAGCGAGAAAGAAGCGGCAGCTCTGTCCAGCTCCGAAAAGGCTTGGTTAATTCGATCCGATCCAGCGACAATTAATGAAATTGTTCAAAACCGATATTTTTGGGGAATTCAATCTTTCTCATTTTTATTGGAGAATCGAGTTCCAGCACAGAGGATCTCCGCATTCTCATGGCATGTACTGGCTTGCTGGTGCTCCTAAGCTCGAAGACAACGAAAATACCGACCAAGTAATAAACTTTATTGATAGGTTTATCACTACAAATGGAGACGATACTGAACTACAAGAAGTAATTCAGTATCAACGCCACAAGCATAGTGCTTCATAAAACTTTGTTTAAAAAAATTAAGGAAGCTTTAAGGAATATTTCAAATGAAGACACAGCTTTATTTAACAATTTTGAACATTTTCTGTCCCACCTTGAAACAAATTTTAAAGCCTACAAACTAGCCTTACGTTCCAGCTTAAAAAAACCACAAATTTTTCTTCGCAGACAATTCTCCGACCGACTACTCAATGCTTATAATAGAGATATTCTAGGCTTGCACAGAGCTAATATGGATATTCAATTTATCCTAGATGCGTACGCCTGTTGTAGTTATATCATTAACTACAAAAACAAATCAAACAGAGGCGTATCGCAGTTGCTCCGTGAAGTCATGGCAGAAATAAGCCATGGGAATATTTCTATTAAAAGGAAATTACAGCACCTAGGGAATAAGTTTATTAACGCTACTGAAATATCGGCCCAAGAAGCAGCTTACAATATTTTGTGTCTGTATATGTCGGAGGCAAGTGAAGGTACTATTTTTTTACACACTTGTCATCCAGACAAACGAGTTAGATTGGCTCGCTCAAATGAAGAATTAGAGCGACTTCCAAACCACTCGGTGGATATTTTTGAGCGTAATATTCTTGACCGATATGTGCAAAGGCATAAGCAGTTGGAAGGAATTTGTTTAGCAGATTTCGCAGCTTGGTACAGATTTGTCAAGCGGAATGCACGATCTGCCGCTAATCATAGGGAAGACTATGATGAAGCAAATGATGTGGAGGTAGATGACGAAGATGAAGTTGCTGAGCAAAGTTATCCATTGATGGATGGGTCTGGCTGCGTTAAGAAACGTAGGCATCCCCCGATTCTTTAGTATTAACTCTTCACCTTCCGATTATTTCCGAGAGCATTTAATGCTCTTCTATCCTTGGCGAAATGAAGAAGCTGAACTTCTTTCCAACGACATTGAAAACACATTCCGAGTAAACCATGAAGCCATTAAGACAATGAAAAGAAACTATGATGTGATTGATGATATGGAGTTAGAAAGAGTTCTGGAAGATTTGCAAGAGGATAGGGGAGATAATGCTCCTGATGCGGAAGAACCTGCCTCCCAATTTTTAGACGAAGAGTTTAGAGCTTTGGCAGTTCCAAATATAGAGCGGAACGTAAATATTCTTCAGGATGACAATGCGATAAACAACCCTGAAGAAGACGGCGAACTTCAATTAATTCGACTCCCCCCGTTAGTTTCCAATGATGACCTTTGCTCGCTAACTCGGTCCCTCAACTACAAACAAAGACATTATTATGCACATGTGATGCATAATATTGTTTGTAAAAATGTTTTTTACCAATATGTTGGTGGAGAGGCCGGTGTAGGAAAAAGCAGACTGATTTCTACCATCTATCAGTCTGTGACTTGGCGAGCAAATAAGCTTCCTGGTGCTACGGATTCAGCAAAGGTTTTATTATGTGCTCCTACTGGAAAAGCTGCTTTTGGAATTGGAGGACTGACTCTACATTTAGTGTTTTCTCTTCCAGTTAATCAGGCTCCTGGTCCCTTAAGACCTTTAAGCAATGATAGTTTAAATACAATTCATTGCAAGTTGATTGATCTCCAACTGATTATAATTGATGAAAGCCGTTTTGATAAACGGCTTCGTCAAATTTTCCGAAGCCCTGACTTAAGTTTTGGTGGAAAATCAATTATAGTTTTTGGAGATCTAAAGCAGCTTTCCCCAGTTGGAGACAGTTGGATATTTTCGGAGAGGACAATTAATCCTTATAGCGTTTTAGCAGGAAATAGCTTATGGAGCAACTTTAAGTATTTTGAGCTCACAGAAATAATGCGCCAAAGAGGCGACCATGCATTTGCTCAAGCCCTTAATCATTTGTCTGAGGCTTGCATGACAATTGCAGATATAGAGCTCCTTAAACAAAGAGTTGTTTCACCCAGCGAAGTTCCTGATGATGCCATTCATTTATTTTCTTCTAACGAAGAAGTTAATAATTACAATTCCCTAAAACTAGCGCAAATTGGGCCGGAAGAGTTGGTTTCCACTGCTGTTGATACAGTGAAAACTGCGAACATATCTACACGAAATAGAGAAAACACGTTAAGATATGCTCAAAATATGAAAACCTCTGAAACCTCTGGACTCCAATAGTAAAAGTCTCTCGAGTTTTTCAATGTGGAAGATCGGAGCATGCTTCTGTTGACCGAAAACAATTTCCAATTTTTCCTGCTGAGGCTATTACCATCCACAAAAGCCAAGGAGCAACATATAGCAAAGTCGCCGTGCATCTTAAAAGAGGCATCAAGCGAGCTTCGTTATATGTTGGATGCAGCAGAGCCACTAGCGCATCAGGACTTTTCCTTCTAGGCGACTTTGTTCCTCCAACAAGATTTGGAGCTCCAAATGTCCAAGACGAACTTCAAAAGTTAAGAGAGGAAAAGTTTTTGACTACGCATTATGAGTTTGTGGTTAACAGAAACGAAGACATCTCCCTGTATTACCATAATGTTAAGTCTCTTCGAAGCCATCGCGAAGATATTTTTAACGACCCTGTTATTTGTTCTGCAAATTTTTTTTGTTTTGTCGAAACTTGGACTCTTCCCAGCGAAGACTTTTCTTCAGAAGGTTTCGACATAATAAGAAGAATTGATAGCAATCGATTGAATGGTATGGGCAAAAATGGAATTATTATTTATGCCGAGCAAAATATTGCCGAAAATGTAGTTTTCTTGTTTGAGACAAATAAGTCTTCGAGCTCAATAACTATATACCAATCAATTGCATTCAAATATATTAATACATCCTTCATTGTTGTTTATAGGAATCCAACGTTTCCTATTGCACAATTTCGTAATGAAATTATGTCGGACGTAGAAAGGATACGCAGCTTAGAAAATAATGGCAAATTGGTTATATAAGGAGATTTTAATATTTGCAGATCCACAACCACTGATCGACTCGAGGAAGCTTTAAATGAATTTAATCTAATTCCAATCAATAATTCTGCAACAACGAAACATTTGACGCAAATTGATTGGATATTTGCTGAAAATGAGCTGAGGAATGCTGTTGCTCTTACATACAAAACGAGCTATAGTCATCATGATGGAATTTTTCTTAAATATAGATATTAACATTTGTTTATTAATTTATTTATCAATTTATTAACTTATTTATTTATTTGAATTGTATGTATCTAAGTAAAATAGAAATAGAAATAAGAAATAAGCTATTATAATATTTCCCTCTCGTGGATTGAGACCTTGTCGTGGTGAGGGGGCTGAGTATGTGAGGATTCATAATAAATATCACAGAAACCAGCACCAATCCTTTGTTTTAACTAGTTCATAAAAAAACAAGAAAGAAAAGCTAACTTCGGGCGGAGCCGAAGTTGATATACCCTTGCAGAATATTCTGTAAATTATATTCTCAAAAATTATTAAAATTAAGCATTTTTAATACTCATACTTTTTTTTGAATTGACATATCTACCCTTTTCAGCCTCTTTTATAATGCATGGGAATTACAGTAACGGGCAGTACGGTCATAAAAATTACGACTAGTTTGCAACTCTTTACTTTTTAGATAACAGAGACATTTTATTTAAAGAAATCCAGGGGATTATCCCATTATAACCTGGTAAACAGGTAAAATGGGACAACCCGTCAAGTGGTTCAATGAACACGTGCAAGGGGCAAGTATTGTGCAAAGGACCCGAAGTGGCTTTGTAAATGTACAATATCAGGTAATACCTTTTTTGATTGGTCGAATTGGAAAAAATAGAACCACAAATTAGGACCACAATACCTAAATTGCACAACAGGTAGCCCAGGTACATAAAAATCATGACTTTTTATTGCCTTTTTTTAAAGGGTCAAACTAGGGAACCTTTAAAGGGTCAAGGGATAATTCTTTTTTATTTGGGATATTACCTATATACATAATATTCAGAAATCCTATAATCCGTAGGTCAGTCTATGAAAAAATTTATCGAGTGACGACGTTACTCTGTCAGTGCAAAAATTTAAAGTGAGAAAGTAATTTTTTTTTAAATATTTTTTAACATTTGAAACTACAAACTTTGGTAAGTATATTTCGCCAATAACCCCTTATACCCGTGGACGGAATTCCATGTAGGTGATTTGATATTCTATCATTGCATATTTTCATTTTTTCATACAGCAATTTAAAAAAATGCCTCGTGTATCACGCTTGTCCCAGGAGCAACGCCGCCAAGTTGCTTTAAGCCGCAGTAGAGCCCGCTATGAACGGGCTATGAAATAAGAGCTCGGAACTCTCAACATATCGCCGATGCTCGCGACAATAACCCTAACCTTCGGGAGGAAAGTCGTGCTCAGGATTCCGCTGCACGCGCGCAGCGGAGAAGAAGCGAAAGGGTTCGCAACCTTGAACGGATTCGGGACGCACAAGCGCATTTAACTCGTCGGGAGGACTCTGAGGAACGAAGACAAGAGCAGTTGCGAAACACCGCTGAGCATGCCTCTCAGAGGACTAACCCAGAAATCCGTTCTGTAGAGCGTATTCAGGATGCTACAAGACGTTCGAATCGTCGACAGGACTCTGAGGTGAGAAGACAAGAGCAGTTGCGAAACACTGCTGAACACTCTACTAGGAGGACTATTTCGGAGTTTCGAATTCCTGAACGGATTCGGGACATGGATGCTCACGCGATCCGTCGAGAGGACCCCGAGGAGCGACGACGAGAGCAGTTGCGAAACACTACTGGAGTACCGAAATCCTGAACGGGTGCGGGACGCCGCAGCGCGTACTATTCGGCGAGAAGACACCGAGCGGCGACAAGAGCAGGTGCAAAATACTGTTGACCATGCCACTCGGAGGAACAATCCCGAATTTCGAATTTCAGAGCGGATTCGGGACGCCGCAGCACGAGCTGCTCATCGCGAGGACCCAGAGGAACGTGCAAGGGAACAGGAAAGGAACACTGGAGAGCACCGACAGCGACGAAGGGATATGGAAGACAGGCAGCGAGAACGGGAAAGGGACGCCGATAACAGGAGAGCAACCAGGAGAAATCCCATCGCTAGATCACAGGAGCAACGGATAAACACATCACAACGCCGGGAAACACGACAACAGCGGAGGATTCGGGAAGAACAAATTCGGCAAATGGCAGAGGATCTATTATTAAACTTTAGGATGGACTCACAAAATCGACTGGATGCCTCCCAAAGGCAGTCGCAAAGAAACATGGACGCAAGAGCTCAACATTTGGAGGATGAACTGGAACAGGAACGAGGACAACAGCGAAATAGGGTTCGATCATCAGCGAGGGATCTGTACCATAGGAACATTAAGGAAGGCCAAACGGCTATTTATATTTGCTGTGGAGGAACATGGTTCCGTTCGCAGGTAAGTGGATTATCCATCCTGGCTATCTCCTCTAAATTTCCTCTCCTAAACGTTGGCAACGCCTTTTATTTGTCAAGAAAATTGCCAGTCCGTCCGGCAAATATACCTTTTGCCACACTTGTCGTCGTGCCATTTCTCTTGGCAAACTGCCATCACTCTGCCTTTCTAATGGGTTCGATTTCCCAGAAATCCCTGACTGCTTAAATGGACTCACCTGCCTCGAAGAACTCCTTATTTCACCGAGAATCCCCTTTATGAGGATTATTTCCCTCGGCTATGAAAGGCAATGTGGAATCAGAGGGGCAGTGGTGAATGTTCCAATTTCAGTTCCCGATATTGTGACTGAGCTTCCACGCTCTTTCGACTCTACCCATGTCATCCAAGTCCATTTAAAAAGGAGACTAGAGTACGCTCACAATTTCATGACTGAAACTATTCGACCCGCTCGGGTCCTTGAAGCTGTACGGTACTTAGTAAGCTCTACAGAAAGCACAACATTTCACTAAACGAATCATGGCTAACAGAACTTCAAGGAATTAATGATATTCCTTTTATTGCGGACGAATCTGATCGCGAAGCAGTAGAGCAACTTCTTCACCAGCAGCACCACTCCCAAAATGCTGCAGAGCTCGAAGAAAATTTAAATCCCGGAGGGCATGAAACATTATTGGAAAATAATGATACTGCAATTCAGCGCATTGCATTGGCACCGGGTGAAGGCCGTCGGCCAACAAGCTTAACACTTGACAAAGATGCAGAGGAACTTTCCTTTCCAACTATTTCTTGCGGAGAAATATTTAAAGGAAATACAACCTATGCGAAAAAAGCCAGATCCCAAATCCGTTTTTACGACCGTCGTTGCGCTGTAGTTCCAAAAGTTTTATACATGTATAAATTTTACGAAATGCAGCGCATACAAAATTCAATTTCAATTGCTTTACGCAAAAAGTCAGGAGCGGTTACCGCTGGTAATCTGCGGGATGAATCATTTGTTGACCGTCTTGTGCAACATGATGATGGCTACCACATCCTGAAAGGCTTACGGTCTGCACCAGCTCATTGGGAGGCTGAGAAAAAAAAGTTATAGCTATGATTCGACAATTTGGGCTGCCAACGTTTTTCATTACTCTTTCCGCTGCTGAAACTAAGTGGAATGAACTTTTAGTTATCCTGTCTCTTCTATTGGATAATAGGGCTATAAGCGAGAAAGAAGCGGCAGCTCTGTCCAGCTCCGAAAAGGCTTGGTTAATTCGATCCGATCCAGCGACAATTAATGAAATTGTTCAAAACCGATATTTTTGGGGAATTCAATCTTTCTCATTTTTATTGGAGAATCGAGTTCCAGCACAGAGGATCTCCGCATTATCATGGCATGTACTGGCTTGCTGGTGCTCCTAAGCTCGAAGACAACGAAAATACCGACCAAGTAATAAACCTTATTGATAGGTTTATCACTACAAATGGAGACGATACTGAACTACAAGAAGTAATTCAGTATCAACGCCACAAGCATAGTGCTTCATAAAACTTTGTTTAAAAAAATTAAGGAAGCTTTAAGGAATATTTCAAATGAAGACGCAGCTTTATTTAACAATTTTGATCATTTTCTGTCCCACCTTGAAACAAATTTTAAAGCCTACAAACTAGCCTTACGTTCCAGCTTAAAAAAGCCACAAATTTTTCTTCGCAGACAATTCTCCGACCGACTACTCAATGCTTATAATAGAGATATTCTAGGCTTGCACAGAGCTAATATGGATATTCAATTTATCCTAGATGCGTACGCCTGTTGTAGTTATATCATTAACTACATAAACAAATCAAACAGAGGCGTATCGCAATTGCTCCGTGAAGCCATGGCAGAAATAAGCCATGGGAATATTTCTATTAGAAGGAAATTACAGCACCTAGGGAATAAGTTTATTAACGCTACTGAAATATCGGCCCAAGAAGCAGCTTACAATATTTTGTATCTGCATATGTCGGAGGCAAGTGAAGGTACTATTTTTTTAAACACTTGTCATCCAGACAAACGAGTTAGATTGGCTCGCTCAAATGAAGAATTAGAGCGACTTCCAAACCACTCGGTGGATATTTTTGAGCGTAATATTCTTGACCGATATGTGCAAAGGCATGAGCAGTTGGAAGGAATTTGTTTAGCAGATTTCGCAGCTTGGTACAGATTTGTCAAGCGGAATGAAGTTGCTGAGCAAAGTTATCCATTGATGGATGGGTCTGGCTGCGTTAAGAAACGTAGGCATCCCCCGATTCTAAGGTAGTTTCGCTTTAGTATTAACTCTTCACCTTCCGATTATTTCCGAGAGCATTTAATGCTCTTCTATCCTTGGCGAAATGAAGAAGCTGAACTTCTTTCCAACGACATTGAAAACACATTCCGAGTAAACCATGAAGCCATTAAGACAATGAAAAGGAACTATGATGTGATTGATGATATGGAGTTAGAAAGAGTTCTGGAAGATTTGCAAGAGGATAGGGGAGATAATGCTCCTGATGCGGAAGAACCTGCCTCCCAATTTTTAGACGAAGTGTTTAGAGCTTTGGCAGTTCCAAATATAGAGCAGAACGTAAATATTCTTCAGGATGACAATGCGATAAACAACCCTGAAGAAGACGGAGAACTTCAATTAATTCGACTCCCCCGTTAGTTTCCAATGATGACCTTTGCTCGCTAACTCGGTCCCTCAACTACAAACAAAGACATTATTATGCACATGTGATGCATAATATTGTATGTAAAAATGTTTTTTACCAATATGTTGGTGGAGAGGCCGGTGTAGGAAAAAGCAGACTGATTTCTACCATCTATCAGTCTGTGACTTGGCGAGCAAATAAGCTTCCTGGTGCTACGGATTCAGCAAAGGTTTTATTATGTGCTCCGACTGGAAAAGCTGCTTTTGGAATTGGAGGTCTGACTCTACATTCAGTGTTTTCTCTTCCAGTTAATCAGGCTTCTGGTCCCTTAAGACCTTTAAGCAATGATAGTTTAAATCCAATTCATTGCAAGTTGATTGATCTCCAACTGATTATAATTGATGAAATTTCTATGGTTGGTTCTAAAATGCTTTCATTTTTGGATCAACGGCTTCGTCAAATTTTCCGAAGCCCTGACTTAAGTTTTGGTGGAAAATCAATTATAGTTTTTGGAGATGTAAAGCAGCTTTCCCCAGTTGGAGACAGTTGGATATTTTCGGAGAGGACAATTAATCCTTATAGCTTTTTAGCAGGAAATAGCTTATGGAGCAACTTTAAGTATTTTGAGCTCACAGAAATAATGCGCCAAAGAGGCGACCATGCATTTGCTCAAGCCCTAAATCATTTGTCTGAGGCTTGCATGACAATTGCAGATATAGAGCTCCTTAAACAAAGAGTTGTTTCACCCAGCGAAGTTCCTGATGATGCCATTCATTTATTTTCTTCTAACGAAGAAGTTAATAATTACAATTCCCTAAAACTAGCGCAAATTGGGACGGAAGAGTTGGTTTCCACTGCTGTTGATACAGTGAAAACTGCGAACATATCTACACGAAATAGAGAAAACACGTTAAGATATGCTCAAAATATGAAAACCTCTGAAACCTCTGGACTCCAAACGTAAAAGTCTCTCGAATTTTTCAATGTGGAAGATCGGAACATGCTTCTGTTGACCGAAAACAATTTCCAATTGTTCCTGCGGAGGCTATTACCATCCACAAAAGCCAAGGAGCAACATATAGCAAAGTCGCCGTGCATCTTAAAAGAGGCATCAAGCGAGCTTCGTTATATGTTGGATGCAGCAGAGCCACTAGCGCATCAGGACTTTTCCTTCTAGGCGACTTTGTTCCTCCAACAAGATTTGGAGCTCCAAATGTCCAAGACGAACTTCAAAAGTTAAGAGAGGAAAAGTTTTTGACTACGCATTATGAGTTTGTGGTTAACAGAAACGAAGACATCTCCCTATATTACCATAATGTTGAGTCTCTTCGAAGCCATCGCGAAGATATTTTTAACGACCCTATTATTTGTTCTGCAAATTTTCTTTGTTTTGTCGAAACTTGGACTCTTCCCAGCGAAGACTTTTCTTCAGAAGGTTTCGACATAATAAGAAGAATTGATAGCAATCGATTGAATGGTATGGGCAAAAATGGAATTATTATTTATGCCGAGCAAAATATTGCCGAAAATGTAGTTTTCTTGTTTGAGACAAATAAGTCTTCGAGCTCAAGAACTATATACCAATCAATTGCATTCAAATATATTAATACATCCTTCATTGTTGTTTATAGGAATCCAACGTTTCCTATAGCACAATTTCGTAATGAAATTATGTCGGACGTAGAAAGGATACGCAGCTTAGAAAATAATGGCAAATTGGTTATATTAGGAGATTTTAATATTTGCAGATCCACAACCACTGATCGACTCGAGGAAGCTTTAAATGAATTTAATCTAATTCCAATCAATAATTCTGCAACAATGAAACATTTGACGCAAATTGATTGGATATTTGCTGAAAATGAGCTGAGGAATGCTGTTGCTCTTACATACAAAACGAGCTATAGTCATCATGATGGAATTTTTCTTAAATATAGATATTAACATTTGTTTATTAATTTATTTATCAATTTATTAACTTATTTATTTATTTGAATTGTATATATCTAAGTAAAATAGAAATAGATTATTATATGTTTAAAGATTGTGATAAATTTGTTATCTATAAAGTGCAATATAGATTAAGCTATTATAATATTTCCCTCTCGTGGATTGACCCCTTGTCGTGGTGAGGGGGCTGAGTATGTGAGGATTCATAATAAATATCACGGAAACCAGCATCAATCCTTTGTTTTAACTAGTTCATAAAAAAAAATGAATCGACGACAGATTCTAAATGTAAAATAATATTATATATTATAGGTCGGATTGATTGGCCAAATATAACACCCACAGAAAATCCCAACTTCCTAACTTTACAAACACCAAAGTTATGGCATTTCCGATCTATCAGTTATATGGCAGCTATAGGATATAGTCGGCCGATCCTTATGAAATTTGATAGGTGGATTGATTAGCCAAATATAAAACCCATAGAAAATCCCAACTTTCTAACTTTACAAACACCAAAGTTATGGCATTTCCGATCAATCAGTTATATGGCAGCTATAGGATATAGTCGGCCGATCCCGGCCGTTCCGACATATATACTGCGTGCAAAGGAAAGAAGGGTGTGTGCAAAGTTTCAATTCGATAGCTTTAAAACTGAGAGACTAGTTTGCGTAGAAACAGACAGACGGAAAGACGGACAGACGGACATGGCTATATCAACTCAGGAGGTGATCCTGATCAGGAATATATATACTTTATAGGGTCGGAGATGTCTCCTTCACTGCGTTGCACACTTTTGACCAAAATTATAATACCCTCTGCAAGGGTATAAAAAGTGGCCAAATCGATAAAGTTTTACCGAAATAGTTATTTAAAACCCATTCTTTGGTTTTTTATTTTTTATAAATTACAATAAAAGATAAATTAATGAATTCACTTGTATTTAACAAAAAATAATGATTCTATCTAAAAATATTTTGCTTTATTTTAATATTTTTCTTCTTCTTATATGCTGATATCAAATGCTGAGCTACACGAAAAACGGGTCCTTAAGATGAAAGTCTTGATAAAAAAGTATTGGCATTAAATATAATGAAATGTCTGTTCGAGATTTGGCAAAAAAAAACACAAACAAATATAAGAATGGTACAAAGAATAAAGCGGCGGCATAACTTAAAAACATATAAAAACAAAAAGTGCCAAAAAAGGCTGCGACGAATGGAAGTTGGCAAAAAAAAAGCGAGAAAGCTCGCTTGCTCTCTGAATGCATTGTTATGGACGATGAAACTTATGTTAAAATGGTCGACTTGCTTTTTATGTCTGCTCGCTACGAAATTCGTGCGGCTAGCCCAGAAGATTGAGTGTTTGACCCACCAAATTTATATGACGTGATTGCTCCGCAGATCAGTGAGACAACACAGGATTCGAATGGTAGCAGTGGGTTTATTCCTGTGCTATTTATTACAGCGAGTGTGTGGCTTGGCTGGTCTCGGTATTGCTTTGCGCTGGTTTCAAAGGATCCTGGTATTGCTCGTCCTGGATTGTCGACGCGTTGACTTGGTGACCGCTGGCTCCTTCTTGGAGGAAAAAAAATTAAAAGGTCAGTTCAAAAACGCCGAGATAATGGACATGTACCTGACCGGGTTATCTCCCAACAGTAAAGCACAGTTTCCCAAACCTCCCAATTAAAAAGTGCATATACTATAAAAAATTTCATAATAAAAAAATATCAAAGACAAAGCTTCAGCTAAAAGTTTCCGCCGAATGGTTGAACTCATTTGCTTTTTATACCCGTTACTCGTAGAGTAAAATGGTATATTGTATTCGTGCAAAAGTATGCAACAGGTAGAAGGAAGCGTTTCCGACCCTATAAAGTATATATATTCTTGTTCAGGATCACTAGCCGAGTCGATCTAGCCATGTCCGTCTGTCCGACTGTCTGTCTGTCCGTCTGTTTGTCTGTCCGTATGAACGCTGAGATCTCGGAAACTATAAAAGCTAGAAGATTGGCATTTTGTATGTAGATTTTAGGAGTTCCTACGCAGCGCAAGTTTGTTTCAAAATGGTGCCACGCCCCCTCTGACGCACACAAGCCACAAGCTGTGGCCACAGTTTTGATGCTATTATGAAAATTTTAATTGATATGTATTTGTTTCGTCAATACCTATCGATTGACATAATAAATGTTTGCCACGCCCACTCTAACGCCCCAAAACCCATTAAACGCTTAAGCCTGGCTAGCTCCTACATTTCCGCCTTACATGGCCCGTGGTACCAATGTCTTGGGGTAGATGGCGCAATACAATAACGCTATCTAACGGAGGACTTTGGAACAGCTGGCCAAAGTACTCAACAGAGTCAACGTTAAATTAAACAAAATTTTTTTTATTAAAAAAAAAACGCAAAAACACAAAAAAAACTAATTAGTAAGGTCAAATAAGTATTAGTAATATTAGTAGTAAGTACATAAGTATGCCTTCCGTATGTTACGGATAAACAAAATTTTGGGGTACATGGAGAGTCCAAACTTGAATAAAGTTTGGCAACTCAACTCGACTCGTAGGTCCCCATATTTTATTTTGGTTTGAAAGACCCCGCTGCAAATCAACGGCCTCCACGTGGTGTTCCCTGGGTACCGATTTTAACATAAAAATCAGGAGCTAATTCGAGCGGCGAAACACATACAAGAAGGCATATATATATTAAGTTGTTTAGCTGAGTAACGGGTATCTAATAGTCGAGGCACTCGACTATAGCATTCTCTCTTGTTTGTTAAAGTGTAGTTCACAGGTAATAATAATTTTTGTGTCAAACCAAATCCATTAGTACATGTTTCTCTATTGAGGCCCAACCACAGCAAGGAAGGCTCTGACATCTGAGCTTATAAAAAATGCGAGTGATTTAGAAATCAACGTTCCTGGCTTAAAAATAACTCTTGTTTTCATATATATACAAACTTTTTGACGGACAGCCTTGACAGTAGGATAATTGCGCGGTTTGCGACAATACAGTTGACACACGGAAAAGAGGAGCTAGATGTCCAAAACACCTACTGATCGTGTTACAACCGCCAACTAAGCTTGTCGGGGTGTGTTAATTAATTTGATAACTCAGGCACATTTAATATATTTTTTTTTTCGGAGAGTTTCCGGCTAACCGACCGAGAGGCGCAGCCGTGTATCGTACGGCCCGATTCGCGAGAAGATAGACGCGAGATAAGATTGGGCAAATAAATCGGCTATTGCCTGATCTGTAGTTGCCGTCAAGTTTTCGAACGACGGAAGGAAGGATATGAATTAGATTTACACTTAGTGTTAACGGAGTTATAAGACTGTTTCGGGTCGTGAGAGAAATGGACCTTACAACGGTTTAAGTAACTATTAAAGCATTAAGCACAGTAAATCTTGACCGAGCACTTAAATGTCTATTAAAACCAGATTGAGAACCGGTATTTTTATATATCATAAAAAGTCTGGACTTTACATTTCTTAAGTGTGTCCAACTCTTTGCTAAACCTAGGTGATTAATTGGAAATTGTGTGACGCTGCGCACACAATAAATGTATGAAATAGATGAATAAGTGAATAAAAAGAATAAAAAGCAATCAAAAGAAGCATTTAATTTAAAATTCAAACTAAGAACGCGCGCGCGCCAACGATCGAGCGTGTAGGGTCACACTAGACCGAGAGAGATGGTCACACTCAGACCGGCAAATCCCACAGGCAACGGGCACACTAGATCTCGCCGAGCCCTATATAAGACGGACCACGAGCGATAGAAAGGGACTTAGCAGTCAATCGTCTAAGGGTATAGAGGCAACTCCCCAGTGGTGGTAAGCAGCAAAGTCATCTTTTGGTGGACTAGATCATTCGATCCAAGTCCGCTTATACATTGTAGTTAGCTCCCGTAGTACTTCCTCCTCCTTCTACCATTCACGGCTTGCCGGCCTGGAGGTATCCCTAGGAGACGTCTGATTTTAGGATCACACCTCCTTACAGCACGGTTCACCTGCTGAACTCTCTCTTGTGGCTGACTTCAGGGTCCCCAAGCAACCAATTCTCTCTCTTGCGGCTGACTTCAGGGTCCCCAAACAACCAATTCTCTCTCTCTTGCGGCTGACTTCAGGGTCCCCAAGCAACCAATTCTCTCTCTTGCGGCTGACTTCAGGGTCCCCAAGCAACCAATTCTCTCTCTTGCGGCTGACTTCAGGGTCCCCAAGCAACCAATTCTCTCTCTCTTGCGGGTGACTTCAGGTTCCCCAAGCAATCAATTCTCTCTTTCTTGCGGCTGACTTCAGGGTCCCCAAGCAACCAATTCTCTCTCTCTTGCGGGTGACTTCAGGTTCCCCAAGCAATCAATTCTCTCTTTCTTGCGGCTGACTTCAGGGTCCCCAAGCAACCAATTCTCTCTCTCTTGCGGCTGACTTCAGGGTCCCCAAGCAACCAATTCTCTTTTTCTTGTTGCTGACCTCAGGGTCCCCAAGCATTTCTCTCTCTCTCTTACGGCTGACTTCAGGGCCCCCAAGCAAATTCTCGCTCTCTTGCGGTCGACCTCAGGGTCCCCAAGTACTAACTAGCTCTTTCTCGCTCGTGGCAGACTTCAGGGTCCCCAAGCGCCCCATTCTCATTTCAGGCAACCCACCCGTGCGGGTCCTCTCGAGCAGCTGGACGACTGCCGACACCAGGTATTCTAAGTGGACGAAGGAAGCGAAGGCAGCACCCCTCCAGACCAGAGAATTCTTTAGTTCTGAATCAATTGTCAAGATATTTACTAAAATAAAACCTAGTTGTAATCAATTACTAAGTAATTCCCCACGACTTCTACTCTGGGCTGGGTCGGAACTCTCTTTCAGCAACCACGCCTGACACAAACAAATTCTTGTGACGAATCCTGGCCATCCCTGATCCACCCGACAACAATTGACAATTGACTGAACACAGGAATTAAAAAATGAGTTTATTGCAGTGTAGCAAACATTAACTGCATCGGACATGTTATTGCAATGGTAAAGATCAGACCAATTAAAGCCAGAAATAAAATTATTTAGCCTCAGAAAGTCTGCCTCGCAAAAAACAATGTATTCGTTTGGATTTTTCTGATTTTTCTTTTATAACTCTACCCATGTCAAACGTAAGTTAATTGTAGGGTGATATGAATCTTCAGGTTGCGTGAGTGGTGCTACTCTGGACCGAAACACACCTTCGGGATTTGATACAAAACACAAATCAATTAGGCGACCTAATGAATTTCGAACATGGTTTACTTGAGATAGAGATATGTCAATCAGGCCGTCGATAAAATCATGCTGTGCTATAGGTAGTAAGACATTCGATCCATCCTCAGTGGACCAAGTAACTCCAGGTATATTAAAATCACCTACAACTACAAACTGATCCCTATCGGAAAGCTTATTTGCAACGGACTTAATAACGGATAGGTGATTTAATTAATCAGGAAGTCCAGACAACGGCGGAATATATGAGCAAGTGATGTATATAAAGTTACCAGGAAGCGATAACTTTACACAAATAAATTCAATGGTATTGAATTCATCAAAAAATAACTCCTCAGACGGGAGTTTTGAATCAACTCCAATCAAGACTCCACCACCCCGTCTAGAGGGACGATATTGTGTACTTACCTAGAAAAACTTCGGAGCTAAAGACCTCCGGCTTTAACCATGTTTCTGTAAACACAATAATATGAGATGCAAGCCACTTGCATTATGATTGACACTATTACAATCGACTTTAGTTTTGTCTTGTTAGAAGTTAGTTTTTATACCCGTTACTCGTAGAGTAAAAGGGTATATTGTATTCGTGCAAAAGTATGTAACAGCTAGAAGGAAGCGTTTCCGACCCTATAAAGTATATATATTCTTGTTCAGGATCACTAGCCGAGTCGATCTAGCCATGTCCGTCTGTCCGTCTGTCCGTCTGTCTGTCCGTATGAACGCTGAGATCTCGGAAACTATAAAAGCTAGAAGATTGGCATTTTGCATGCAGATTCGAGGAGTTCCTACGCAGCGCAAGTTTGTTTACGCCCCCTTTAACGCCCACAATCGCTTATATACGATTTTAAAAATTTAAATATTTCGGAAAAGTAAAAATGCAGTTTTATTGTGTTTATCAATACCTATCGAAATGTAGAAGAAATTTTTCAAATCGGACCATTCGTTTAAAAGTTATGGGTGATCAAAGTTTCTATCTGCATCTCCATCTCCATCTTTTCAAGTTATCTGAATGGCAGGTCACAAAGGGTCCTTTTTAAAAATTCAATTTCTGAAATTCTCCGTGTTACCTCCGGTGTCCCACAAGGGAGCCATCTGGGTCCGTTACTTTTTACATTATTTATTAATGATCTTCCCTCAATTATAAGTCATTCTCGCGTACTTATGTACGCAGATGATGTTAAGTTGTGCCTGCAGTATAAGGACATTTCCTGCCATTTAGACTTCCAATCCGATCTAGATAATTTTCAAAACTCGTGCCGAGATAATTTACTAAATTTAAACGGTTCCAAGTGTAAGCTGATGACTTTTTATCGGGCCAATCCGATATACGCGGCTTACACGTTAAGTGGCAGCTCTTTGGATAGAATAACTCTTGTAAACGATCTTGGCGTTCTCTTGTACCCCAAACTAAAATTTTTTAATCACATTTCGTCCATGGTTAATAAAGCCAGAGGAGTGCTTGGATTTATTAAAAGGTGGTCAAAAGAATTCGATGATCCTTATTTGACTAAAACTTTATATATTTCGCTAGTCCGTCCGATTCTGGAGTATGGGTCTCCCGTCTGGAGTCCACAATACGGAATACATATTGGTCGTATTGAATCTGTACAAAAAAACTTCCTTCTTTTTGCTTTACGGCGCCTAAACTGGGATGCAAATCTTATCTTACCTTCTTATTCTAGTGGACTTCTTTTGATTAATTTACCATCCCTAGCCAACCGTAGAACGATGCTTGGTACTATCTTTATTTATAACCTTATACATGATGATATTGACTGCCCCGACTTGTTAAGTCGGCTAAACTTTTCTGTGCCAAGTATATTAACTAGAAATTATATTCCCCTAACTTTAAATCATTGTAGATCTAACTATGCCTTGCATGAGCCTTTCAGAGTATTATGTTCTGACTATAATAGACTTTTTCCTGTAATATCAAATCTTGACTCTCTGCCGCTCCTAAAACGATTAATACTTGCTTCATTGGCACAAGATTGATCTAACTATTACTTTTTTCCCCGGACCTTTACCTTTATTTTCCTATCTCGCGTCTATCTTATCGCGAATCGTGCCGTACGATACACGGCTGCGCCCCTCGGTCGGTCGGGCGGGTAAGTGGGCCGTGGGTTTCCGCGCGAAAAAAAAAAAAATCTCCCTGGCACTCCTTTTACCTGAGTAACGGGTATCTGATAGTCGGGGCACCCGACTATAGAGTTCCCTCTTGTTTGAAATTGAAATTGGTACATTGGTTTGGCCTCGACTAGGAAGTTTGACTCCCACGGGCCCCTTCTTCTTTATCTTAGCCTCAAGCTCTTTTACAACCATATTATCCGGCCAAAAGTCGCCCGAGCATATGGCTACAAAGAGCTCGTTAGGGACAGTTATCTTGAAAGATGAAATGTCTCTAGCATGAGAAAACTTAAACTTTCCACCTTTACACTATTACAATCGGCTTGTATATAAGACAATAAATCAGAAGTTGTTTGATCAGGGGAAAGCCGAGGAACGAAAATTTGTTTCTTGAGTGGAACCACTGAAAAGGATTTTGGTGCAGCAGAAATAGTTTCTGCAAAACCAACTTGTGCCGGTTGTCCGGACTCAGTAGTCCCTTGTGGTGGTGAAGCTAAATTTTGAGAGATAAGTGGATCCACTAATTGTGAAAACACTACGGACAAATCGGAATTCTTAGAGTCCCTAGTTGCATGCATTCTTTTACGGTTTGTTTGGATACCGAATCTTTTTTAGCTGCTGATCTTCGACTATTAAACTGCGAATCCAGCGCAGAGAGGAGATCATCAGCTCGGCGAATACTATCTCTAGCAACTCCGAAACAGATAATCAGCCCCATCAGGCCGCCTTTAGTTTGGCGCAGAAACGATTTCATCTCGTTCGCAACCTCAACACAAGCATCCCAACTGAACTGCAAATTGGGCCCTTTTGAAAGGTCATCACTGGTCCGGCCACAGCAAGTCATATTAGATTGGTCAGCCCTGATTTCGGGGCTGCATTTTTTGCAGAAACAGACTAAATGGCTCATTTTACCTATTGATACCACTGTACCAAGAAAACGAACTGAAATTTATAAGGGAGCAGTTATTAGTACCGTAAGAGCGCAGAAACTGCACGCTTAGAACTTTCAAAACAAAGAGAGCGAGAGAGCGGGAGCGTAATTTAGTTCGATTGCGAGCAAAAGCAACACTAACAAGAAGGGAAAGCAAATTTCGGCCGGAGCCGCAGTTGATATACCCTTGCAGAATATTCTGCAAATTATATTCTCCAGAATTATTCTCTTAATACGTATAAGAAATCCCAACATCCTAACTTTAAGAACACCAAAGTTATGGCATTTCCGATCGTTCAGTTATATGGCAGCTATAGGATATAGTCGTCCAATCCTTATGAAATTTGGTAGGTCGGATTGATTGGCCAATTCGCCTTTGACTTTCAAAGTGAACGGTCGTGTTTTTTTTCTGCGCTTCGAAGTTGTATTTTATTTTCGTTTATTCCCATCGGTGGGTTTTATCAAAACAATTTTAATTTTCTTCCGGTTATTTAAACATAAATTTAAACTCCGTTCGCTTCGCGAGTGCACTTTGTATTAATACTAATAAATTGTTTTAGTTTTCGTAATTCTTATCTGTGTTTTCTTTTTATACCCTTGCAGAGGGTATTATAATTTTGGTCAAAAGTGTGCAACGCAGTGAAGGAGACATCTCCGACCCTATAAAGTATATATATTCTTGATCAGGATCACCTCCTGAGTTGATATAAGCATGTCCGTCTGTCCGTCTGTCCGTCTGTCTGTCCGTCTGTCTGTCCGTCTGTCTGTTTCTACGCGAACTAGTCTCTCAGTTTTAAAGATATCGAATTGAAACTTTGCACACAACCTTCTTTCCTTTGCACGCAGTATATAAGTCGGAACGGCCGGGATCGGTCGACTATATCCTATAGCTGCCATATAACTGAACGATAGGAAATGCCATAACTCTGGTGTTTGTAAAGTTAGGAAGTTGGGATTTTCTATGGCCTACCAAATTTCATAAGGATCGGCCGACTATATCCTATAGCTCCCATATAACGATAGGAAATACCATAACTTTGGTGTTTTTAAAGTTAGGAATTTGGTATTTTCTATGAAATTTATATTTGGCCAATCAATCCGACCTACCAAATTTTATAGGGATCGGCCGACTATATCCTATAGCTGCCATATAACTGAACGATTGAAAATGCCATAACTTTGGTGTTTTCAAATTTAGGAAGTTGGGATTTTTATGAGTATTTAGAATGCATTATATGAATAATTTTGGAGAATATTATTTACAGAATATTCTGCAAGGGTATATCAACTTCGGCTCCGCCCGAAGTTAGCTTTCCTTTCTTGTTTTATATTCCCGCCGTTTCTCTTTTGTGCATGCACATTTATTTACTCTCCCGCTCTTGCTTTCTTTGCTTTGAAAGTCCTAAGCGTGCAGTTTCTGCGCTCTTGCGGTACTTATAACTGCTCGCTTATAAATTTCAATTCGCTTTCTTGGTACAGTGGTCCCAATAAATAAAATGAATAATAAAAATTTAGTCTGCTTCTGCAAAAAATGCAGCCTCGTAATCAGGGCTGACCAGTCTAATATGACTTCCTGGCTGTGTGAAACTTGTCCGATTTGCAGTTTTGTTGTGACGCTTGTGTCGAGGTTGCGAACGAGATGAAATCGTTCATGTGCCAAACTCAAGGCAGGCCGATGGGGCTGATTAGCTGTTTCGGAGTTGTTAGAGAGACTTTTCGCCGAGGTGATGATCTCCTCTCTGCGCTGGACTCGCAGTTTAATAGTCGTAAGCTATTAGAAGAGTCCCCTAAACGCAAAAAGGCCGCTGGCCGATTTCAGCAAACCCTCAAATGTTGCTAAGATCGGCAGCTAAAAAAGATTCGGTATCCGAACAATCCTTTACAGAATACATGCAACCAGGGACTTCTAAGAATTCACAATTAGTGGATCCACCTATCTCTCAGAATGTAGCATCACCACCACAAGGGACTACTGAGTCCGGACAACCGGCTCAAGTTGGTTTGGCAGAAGCAATGTCTGCTCCACCAAAATCCCTTTCAGTGGTTCCACTCAAGAAACAAATTTTCGTTTCTCGGCTTTCCCCTGATCAAACATCTTCTGATGTATTGTCTTATATACAAGACAAAACTAAAGCCGATTGTAATAGTGTAAAGGTGGAAAAGTTTAAGTTTTCTTATGCTAGAGACATTTCATCTTTCAAGATAACTGTCCCTAACGAGCTTTTTGAAGCCATATGCTCGGGCGACTTTTGGCCGGATAATATGCTTGGTATGACCGTCCCTCTAGACGGGGAGGTGGAGTCTTAATTGGAGTTGATTCAAACCTCCCGTCTGAGGAGTTATTTTGATGAATTCAATACCATTGAATTTATTTGTGTAAAGTTATCGCTTCCTGGTAACTTTATATACATCACTTGCTCATATATTCCGCCGTTGTCTGGACTTCCTGATTAATTAAATCACCTATCCGTTATTAAGTCCGTTGCAAATAAGCTTTCCGATAGGGATCAGTTGGTAGTTCTGGGTGATTTTAATATACCTGGAGTAACTTGGCCCACTGAGGATGGATCGAATGTCTTACTACCTATAGCACAGCATGCTTTTATTGACGGCCTGATTGACATATCTCTATCTCAAGTAAACCATGTTCGAAATTCATTAGGTCGCCTAATTGATTTGTGTTTTGTATCAAATCCTGAAGGTGTGTTTTTGTCCAGAGTAGCACCACTCAATCAAGAAGATCCATATCACCCAACAATTGAACTTTCATTTGATACGGGTAGAGTTATAGAAGAAAAATCAGAAAAATCCAAACGAATACATTGTTTTTTGCGAGGCAGACTTTCTGAGGCTAAATAGTTTTTTTTCTGGCTTTAATTGGTCTGATCTTTACTTATGCAATAATATGTCCGATGCAGTTCATGTTTGTTACACTGCAATAAACTCATTTTTTAATTCACCTTGGTTTAGCAAAGAGTTGACACACTTAAGAAATGTAAAGTCCAGACTTTTTAGGAAATATAAAAATACCGGTTCTCAATCTGTTTTTACTAGATATTTAAGTGCTCGGTCAAGATTTACCGTGCTTAATGCTATAAGTGTTACAATAGTTACTTAAACCGTTGTAAGGTCCAGTTCTCTCAGGACCCGAAACAGTTTTATAATTTTGTTAAACTTTTTTGTTTTGTTACGCTTGGTGCGTAAATCTAATTCTTTTCCTTCCTCGCTGTCGTTCGAAAACATGACGGCAACCACAGATCAGGCAATAGCCGATTTATTTGCCCAATTTTTTCAAACGACTTACTCTACTGTAGATTATTCATCACAGCCTTATTCTTACACCATATCCAAGTCAAACCTCATATTCTGTCCTACTTTAACAGAAAGCTCTTTTGGATCTTCTTCGTATTAAGCCTGTTTATTCGCCAGGGCCCGATGGTATTTCTGGGTGCGTGCTTAGGTATTGCGCTAAGGCCCTGTGCAAACCTATTCACAAGTTGTTTACCTTATCTATAGAAACCTCCCAATTCCCACATATTTGGAAGGAATCATTCCTCTTTTCAAAAAAAGTAACAAGTTAGAAGCCAGTAACTACAGAGGTATTTCTAAGTTGTTAGCTATTACGAAGCTTTTTGAAAAATTCATTACTCCTCATTTGCAGCACCATTGATTTATTAAACGTAGATCCACAATCACAAACCTTCTAGAGCTCACTACATTTGTGATAAAAGGCTTCAATAGTAGTTTTCAAACAGACGTCATTTACACTGACTTTAGTAAAGCATTTGACTCTGTAAATCACTTACTTCTTATTCAAAAACTTGACCTGTTAGGTTTTCCAGTTGATCTGCTTAAATGGATTTCAAGTTTTTAATTTTCTTCCGTGTTATTTAAACATAAATTTAAACTCCGTTCGCTTCGCGAGTGCACTTTGTATTTAATACTAATAAATTGTTTTAGTTTTCGTAATTCTTATCTGTGTTTTCTTCTCTTTTATCCACACCGTTTTCTCTTTTGTGCTTGCACTTTAACTTATTTACGCTCCCGCTCTCTTGCTCCCTTTGCTTTGAAAGTTCTAAGCGTGCAGTTTCTGCGCTCTTGCGGTACTTATAACTGCTCGCTTATAAATTTCAATTCGCTTTCTTGGTACAGTGGTCCCAATAAATAAAATGAATAATAAAAATTTAGTCTGCTTCTGCAAGAAATGCAGCCTCGTAATCAGGGCTGACCAGTCGAATATGACTTGCTGGCTGTGTGAAAATATGGTGCACACCGAGTGCGCCGGTTTTACTGGCCGGACAAGTGATGACCTATCAAAGGGGCCCAATTTGCAGTTTTATTGTGACGCTTGTGTCGAGGTTGCGAACGAGATGAAATCGTTCATGCGCCAAACTAAACGCGGCCTGATGGGGCTGATTAGCTGTTTCGGTGTTGCTAGAGATAGTTTTCGCCGAGCTGATGATCTCCTCTCTGCGCTGGACTCGCAGTTTAATAGTCGTAAGCGTCCCCTAAGCGCAAAAAGGCCGCTGGTGGTAAGGAGCAAAAGGGGAACACCCCGCAACCGAAATCAAAAGAACAACAGAGCATTCCGGCGGATCAGCAGCCGATTTCAGCAAACCCTCAAATGTTGCTAAGATCGGCAGCTAAAAAAGATTCGGTATCCGAACAATCCTTTACAGAATGCATGCAACCAGGGACTTCTAAGAATTCACAATTAGTGGATCCACCTATCTCTCAGAATGTAGCATCACCACCACAAGGGACTACTGAGTCCGGACAACCGGCTCAAGTTGGTTTGGCAGAAGCAATGTCTGCTCCACCAAAATCCCTTTCAGTGGTTCCACTCAAGAAACAAATTTTCGTTTCTCGGCTTTCTCCTGATCAAACATCTTCTGATGTATTGGCTTATATACAAGACAAAACTAAAGCCGATTGTAATAGTGTAAAGGTGGAAAAGTTTAAGTTTTCTTATGCTAGAGACATTTCATCTTTCAAGATAACTGTCTCGCTCTCTTGCGGTCGACCTCAGGGTCCCCAAGTACTAACTAGCTCTTTCTCGCTCGTGGCAGACTTCAGGGTCCCCAAGCGCCCCATTCTGATTTCAGGCAACCCACCCGTGCGGGTCCTCTCGAGCAGCTGGACGACTGCCGACACCAGGTATTCTAAGTGGACGAAGGAAGCGAAGGCAGCAAGGGCAGCACCCCTCCAGACCAGAGAATTCTTTAGTTCTGAATCAATTGTCAAGATATTTACTAAAATAAAACCTAGTTGTAATCAATTACTAAGTAATTCCCCACGACTTCTACTCTGGGCTGGGTCGGAACTCTCTTTCAGCAACCACGCCTGACACAAACAAATTCTTGTGACGAATCCTGGCCATCCCTGATCCACCCGACAACAATTGACAATTGACTGAACACAGGAATTAAAAAATGAGTTTATTGCAGTGTAGCAAACATTAACTGCATCGGACATGTTATTGCAATAGTAAAGATCAGACCAATTAAAGCCAGAAAAAAAATTATTTAGCCTCAGAAAGTCTGCCTCGCAAAAAACAATGTATTCGTTTGGATTTTTCTGATTTTTCTTCTATAACTCTACCCATATCAAACGTAAGTTAATTGTAGGGTGATATGAATCTTCAGGTTGCGTGAGTTGTGCTACTCTGGACCGAAACACACCTTTGGGATTTGATACAAAACACAAATCAATTAGGCGACCTAATGAATTTCGAACATGGTTTACTTGAGATAGAGATATGTCAATCAGGCCGTCGATAAAATCATGCTGTGCTATAGGTAGTAAGACATTCGATCCATCCTCAGTGGACCAAGTAACTCCAGGTATATTAAAATCACCTACAACTACAAACTGATCCCTATCGGAAAGCTTATTTGCAACGGACTTAATAACGGAGAGGTGATTTAATTAATCAGGAAGTCCAGACAACGGCGGAATATATGAGCAAGTGATGTATATAAAGTTACCAGGAAGCGATAACTTTACACAAATAAATTCAATGGTATTGAATTCATCAAAAAATAACTCCTCAGACGGGAGTTTTGAATCAACTCCAATCAAGACTCCACCTCCCCGTCTAGAGGGACGATATTGTGTACTTACCTAGAAAAACTTCGGAGCTAAAGACCTCCGGCTTTAACCATGTTTCTGTAAACACAATAATATGAGATGCAAGCCACTTGCATTATGATTGACACTATTACAATCGACTTTAGTTTTGTCTTGTTAGAAGTTAGTTTTTATACCCGTTACTCGTAGAGTAAAAGGGTATATTGTATTCGTGCAAAAGTATGTAACAGCTAGAAGGAAGCGTTTCCGACCCTATAAAGTATATATATTCTTGTTCAGGATCACTAGCCGAGTCGATCTAGCCATGTCCGTCTGTCCGTCTGTCCGTCTGTCTGTCCGTATGAACGCTGAGATCTCGGAAACTATAAAAGCTAGAAGATTGGCATTTTGCATGCAGATTCGAGGAGTTCCTACGCAGCGCAAGTTTGTTTACGCCCCCTTTAACGCCCACAATCGCTTATATACGATTTTAAAAATTTAAATATTTCGGAAAAGTAAAAATGCAGTTTTATTGTGTTTATCAATACCTATCGAAATGTAGAAGAAATTTTTCAAATCGGACCATTCGTTTAAAAGTTATGGGTGATCAAAGTGTCTATCTGCATCTCCATCTCCATCTTTTCAAGTTATCTGAATGGCACAAAGGGTCCTTTTTAAAAATTCAATTTCTGAAATTCTCCGTGTTACCTCCGGTGTCCCACAAGGGAGCCATCTGGGTCCGTTACTTTTTACATTATTTATTAATGATCTTCCCTCAATTATAAGTCATTCTCGCGTACTTATGTACGCAGATGATGTTAAGTTGTGCCTGCAGTATAAGGACATTTCCTGCCATTTAGACTTCCAATCCGATCTAGATAATTTTCAAAACTGGTGCCGAGATAATTTACTAAATTTAAACGGTTCCAAGTGTAAGCTGATGACTTTTTATCGGGCCAATCCGATATACGCGGCTTACACGTTAAGTGGCAGCTCTTTGGATAGAATAACTCTTGTAAACGATCTTGGCGTTCTCTTGTACCCCAAACTAAAATTTTCTAATCACATTTCGTCCATGGTTAATAAAGCCAGAGGAGTGCTTGGATTTATTAAAAGGTGGTCAAAAGAATTCGATGATCCTTATTTGACTAAAACTTTATATATTTCGCTAGTCCGTCCGATTCTGGAGTATGGGTCTCCCGTCTGGAGTCCACAATACGGAATACATATTGGTCGTATTGAATCTGTACAAAAAAACTTCCTTCTTTTTGCTTTACGGCGCCTAAACTGGGATGCAAATCTTATCTTACCTTCTTATTCTAGTAGACTTCTTTTGATTAATTTACCATCCCTAGCCAACCGTAGAACGATGCTTGGTACTATCTTTATTTATATCCTTATACATGATGATATTGACTGCCCCGACTTGTTAAGTCGGCTAAACTTTTCTGTGCCAAGTATATTAACTAGAAATTATATTCCCCTAACTTTAAATCATTGTAGATCTAACTATGCCTTGCATGAGCCTTTCAGAGTATTATGTTCTGACTATAATAGACTTTTTCCTGTAATATCAAATCTTGACTCTCTGCCGCTCCTAAAACGATTAATACTTGCTTCATTGGCACAAGATTGATCTAACTATTACTTTTTTCCCCGGACCTTTACCTTTATTTTCCTATCTCGCGTCTATCTTATCGCGAATCGTGCCGTACGATACACGGCTGCGCCCCTCGGTCGGTTGGGCGGGTAAGTGGGCCGTGGGTTTCCGCGCGAAAAAAAAAAAAAAATCTCCCTGGCACTCCTTTTACCTGAGTAACGGGTATCTGATAGTCGGGGCACCCGACTATAGAGTTCCCTCTTGTTTGAAATTGAAATTGGTACATTGGTTTGGCCTCGACTAGGAAGTTTGACTCCCACGGGCCCCTTCTTCTTTATCTTAGCCTCGAGCTCTTTTACAACCATATTATCCGGCCAAAAGTCGCCCGAGCATATGGCTACAAAGAGCTCGTTAGGGACAGTTATCTTGAAAGATGAAATGTCTCTAGCATGAGAAAACTTAAACTTTCCACCTTTACACTATTACAATCGGCTTGTATATAAGACAATAAATCAGAAGTTGTTTGATCAGGGGAAAGCCGAGGAACGAAAATTTGTTTCTTGAGTGGAACCACTGAAAAGGATTTTGGTGCAGCAGAAATAGTTCCTGCAAAACCAACTTGTGCCGGTTGTCCGGACTCAGTAGTCCCTTGTGGTGGTGAAGCTAAATTTTGAGAGATAAGTGGATCCACTAATTGTGAAAACACTACGGACAAATCGGAATTCTTAGAGTCCCTAGTTGCATGCATTCTTTTACGGTTTGTTTGGATACCGAATCTTTTTTAGCTGCTGATCTTCGACTATTAAACTGCGAATCCAGCGCAGAGAGGAGATCATCAGCTCGGCGAATACTATCTCTAGCAACTCCGAAACAGATAATCAGCCCCATCAGGCCGCCTTTAGTTTGGCGCAGAAACGATTTCATCTCGTTCGCAACCTCAACACAAGCATCCCAACTGAACTGCAAATTGGGCCCTTTTGAAAGGTCATCACTGGTCCGGCCACAGCAAGTCATATTAGATTGGTCAGCCCTGATTTCGGGGCTGCATTTTTTGCAGAAACAGACTAAATGGCTCATTTTACCTATTGAAACCACTGTACCAAGAAAACGAACTGAAATTTATAAGGGAGCAGTTATTAGTACCGTAAGAGCGCAGAAACTGCACGCTTAGAACTTTCAAAACAAAGAGAGCGAGAGAGCGGGAGCGTAATTTAGTTCGATTGCGAGCAAAAGCAACACTAACAAGAAGGGAAAGCAAATTTCGGCCGGAGCCGCAGTTGATATACCCTTGCAGAATATTCTGCAAATTATATTCTCCAGAATTATTCTCTTAATACGTATAAGAAATCCCAACATCCTAACTTTAAGAACACCAAAGTTATGGCATTTCCGATCGTTCAGTTATATGGCAGCTATAGGATATAGTCGTCCAATCCTTATGAAATTTGGTAGGTCGGATTGATTGGCCAATTCGCCTTTGACTTTCAAAGTGAACGGTCGTGTTTTTTTTCTGCGCTTCGAAGTTGTATTTTATTTTCGTTTATTCCCATCGGTGGATTTTATCAAAACAATTTTAATTTTCTTCCGGTTATTTAAACATAAATTTAAACTCCGTTCGCTTCGCGAGTGCACTTTGTATTAATACTAATAAATTGTTTTAGTTTTCGTAATTCTTATCTGTGTTTTCTTTTTTTATATTCCCGCCGTTTCTCTTTTGTGCATGCACATTTATTTACTCTCCCGCTCTTGCTTTCTTTGCTTTGAAAGTCCTAAGCGTGCAGTTTCTGCGCTCTTGCGGTACTTATAACTGCTCGCTTATAAATTTCAATTCGCTTTCTTGGTACAGTGGTCCCAATAAATAAAATGAATAATAAAAATTTAGTCTGCTTCTGCAAAAAATGCAGCCTCGTAATCAGGGCTGACCAGTCTAATATGACTTCCTGGCTGTGTGAAACTTGGCCGATTTGCAGTTTTGTTGTGACGCTTGTGTCGAGGTTGCGAACGAGATGAAATCGTTCATGTGCCAAACTAAACGCGGCCTGATGGGGCTGATTAGCTGTTTCGGAGTTGTTAGAGAGACTTTTCGCCGAGCTGATGATCTCCTCTCTGCGCTGGAGTCGCAGTTTAATAGTCGTAAGCTATTAGAAGAGTCCCCTAAGCGCAAAAAGGCCGCTGGTGGTAAGGATCAAAAGGGGAACACCCCGCAACCGAAATCAAAAGAACAACAGAGCATTCCGGCGGATTAGCAGCCGATTTCAGCAAACCCTCAAATCTTGCTAAGATCGGCAGCTAAAAAAGATTCGGTATCCGAACAATCCTTTACAGAATGCATGCAACCAGGGACTTCTAAGAATTCACAATTAGTGGATCCACCTATCTCTCAGAATGTAGCATCACCACCACAAGGGACTACTGAGTCCGGACAACCGGCTCAAGTTGGTTTGGCAGAAGCAATGTCTGCTCCACCAAAATCCCTTTCAGTGGTTCCACTCAAGAAACAAATTTTCGTTTCTCGGCTTTCCCCTGATCAAACATCTTCTGATGTATTGTCTTATATACAAGACAAAACTAAAGCCGATTGTAATAGTGTAAAGGTGGAAAAGTTTAAGTTTTCTTATGCTAGAGACATTTCATCTTTCAAGATAACTATCCCTAACGAGCTTTTTGAAGCCATATGCTCGGGCGACTTTTGGCCGGATAATATGCTTGGTATGACCGTCCCTCTAGACGGGGAGGTGGAGTCTTAATTGGAGTTGATTCAAACCTCCCGTCTGAGGAGTTATTTTGATGAATTCAATACCATTGAATTTATTTGTGTAAAGTTATCGCTTCCTGGTAACTTTATATACATCACTTGCTCATATATTCCGCCGTTGTCTGGACTTCCTGATTAATTAAATCACCTATCCGTTATTAAGTCCGTTGCAAATAAGCTTTCCGATAGGGATCAGTTGGTAGTTCTAGGTGATTTTAATATACCTGGAGTAACTTGGCCCACTGAGGATGGATCGAATGTCTTACTACCTATAGCACAGCATGATTTAATTGACGGCCTGATTGACATATCTCTATCTCAAATAAACCATGTTCGAAATTCATTAGGTCGCCTAATTGATTTGTGTTTTGTATCAAATCCTGAAGGTGTGTTTTTGTCCAGAGTAGCACCACTCAATCAAGAAGATCCATATCACCCAACAATTGAACTTTCATTTGATACGGGTAGAGTTATAGAAGAAAAATCAGAAAAATCCAAACGAATACATTGTTTTTTGCGAGGCAGACTTTCTGAGGCTAAATAATTTTTTTTCTGGCTTTAATTGGTCTGATCTTTACTTATGCAATAATTTGTCCGATGCAGTTCATGTTTGTTACACTGCAATAAACTCATTTTTTAATTCACCTTGGTTTAGCAAAGAGTTGACACACTTAAGAAATGTAAAGTCCAGACTTTTTAGGAAATATAAAAATACCGGTTCTCAATCTGTTTTTACTAGATATTTAAGTGCTCGGTCAAGATTTACCGTGCTTAATGCTATAAGTGTTACAATAGTTACTTAAACCGTTGTAAGGTCCAGTTCTCTCAGGACCCGAAACAGTTTTATAATTTTGTTAAACTTTTTTGTTTTGTTACGCTTGGTGCGTAAATCTAATTCTTTTCCTTCCTCGCTGTCGTTCGAAAACATGACGGCAACCACAGATCAGGCAATAGCCGATTTATTTGCCCAATTTTTTCAAACGACTTACTCTACTGTAGATTATTCATCACAGCCTTATTCTTACACCATATCCAAGTCAAACCTCATATTCTGTCCTACTTTAACAGAAAGCTCTTTTGGATCTTCTTCGTATTAAGCCTGTTTATTCGCCAGGGCCCGATGGTATTTCTGGGTGCGTGCTTAGGTATTGCGCTAAGGCCCTGTGCAAACCTATTCACAAGTTGTTTACCTTATCTATAGAAACCTCCCAATTTGGAAGGAATCATTTGGTATTCCTCTTTTCAAAAAAAGTAACAAGTTAGAAGCCAGTAACTACAGAGGTATTTCTAAGTTGTTAGCTATTACGAAGCTTTTTGAAAAATTCATTACTCCTCATTTGCAGCACCATTGATTTATTAAACGTAGATCCACAATCACAAACCTTCTAGAGCTCACTACATTTGTGATAAAAGGCTTCAATAGTAGTTTTCAAACAGACGTCATTTACACTGACTTTAGTAAAGCATTTGACTCTGTAAATCACTTACTTTTTATTCAAAAACTTGACCTAATAGGTTTTCCAGTTGATCTGCTTAAATGGATTTCAAGTTTTTAATTTTCTTCCGTGTTATTTAAACATAAATTTAAACTCCGTTCGCTTCGCGAGTGCACTTTGTATTTAATACTAATAAATTGTTTTAGTTTTCGTAATTCTTATCTGTGTTTTCTTTTCTTTTATCCACACCGTTTTCTCTTTTGTGCTTGCACTTTAACTTATTTACGCTCCCGCTCTCTTGCTCCCTTTGCTTTGAAAGTTCTAAGCGTGCAGTTTCTGCGCTCTTGCGGTACTTATAACTGCTCGCTTATAAATTTCAATTCGCTTTCTTGGTACAGTGGTCCCAATAAATAAAATGAATAATAAAAATTTAGTCTGCTTCTGCAAGAAATGCAGCCTCGTAATCAGGGCTGACCAGTCGAATATGACTTGCTGGCTGTGTGAAAATATGGTGCACACCGAGTGCGCCGGTTTTACTGGCCGGACAAGTGATGACCTATCAAAGGGGCCCAATTTGCAGTTTTGTTGTGACGCTTGTGTCGAGGTTGCGAACGAGATGAAATCGTTCATGCGCCAAACTAAACGCGGCCTGATGGGGCTGATTAGCTGTTTCGGTGTTGCTAGAGATAGTTTTCGCCGAGCTGATGATCTCCTCTCTGCGCTGGACTCGCAGTTTAATAGTCGTAAGCGTCCCCTAAGCGCAAAAAGGCCGCTGGTGGTAAGGAGCAAAAGGGGAACACCCCGCAACCGAAATCAAAAGAACAACAGAGCATTCCGGCGGATCAGCAGCCGATTTCAGCAAACCCTCAAATGTTGCTAAGATCGGCAGCTAAAAAAGATTCGGTATCCACAATTAGTGGATCCACCTATCTCTCAGAATGTAGCATCACCACCACAAGGGACTACTGAGTCCGGACAACCGGCTCAAGTTGGTTTGGCAAAATCAATGTCTGCTCCACCAAAATCCCTTTCAGTGGTTCCACTCAAGAAACAAATTTTCGTTTCTCGGCTTTCTCCTAATCAAACATCTTCTGATGTATTGGCTTATATACAAGACAAAACTAAAGCCGATTGTAATAGTGTAAAGGTGGAAAAGTTTAAGTTTTCTTATGCTAGAGACATTTCATCTTTCAAGATAACTGTCCCTAACGAGCTTTTTGAAGCCATATGCTCGGGCGACTTTTGGCCGGATAATATGGTTGTAAAAGAGTTAGAGGCTAAGATAAAGAAGAAGGGGCCCGTGGGAGTAAAACTTCCTAGTCGAGGCCAAACCAGTGTACCAATTTAAAAAAACTAACTTCTAACCTCCTTCGTTCCTATCAGAATGCAAGAGGTTTGCGCAGCAAACTTACTAAATTGTATTCCAATAGCCTCTCCTTTGCATCTCATATTATTGTGTTCACAAAAACCTGGTTAAAGCCGGAGATCTTTAGCTCCGAAGTTTTTCCAGGTAAGTACACAATATATAGGTATGACCGTCCCTCTAGATGGGGAGGTGGAGTCTTAATTGGAGTTGATTCAAACCTCCCGTCTGAGGAGTTATTTTTTGATGAATTCAATAGCATTGAATTTATTTGCAAATAAGCTTTCCGATAGGGATCAGTTGATAGTTCTAGGTGATTTTAATATACCTGGAGTTACTTGGTCCACTGAGGATGGATCGAATGTCTTACTACCTATAGCACAGCATGATTTTATTGATGGCCTGCTTGACATATCTCTATCTCAAGTAAACCATGTTCGAAATTCATTAGGTCGCCTACTTGATTTGTGTTTTGTATCAAATCCTGAAGGTGTGTTTCTTTCCAGAGTAGCACCACTCACGCAACCTGAAGATCCATATCACCCAACATTCGAACTTTCATTTGATACGGGTAGAGTTATAGAAGAAAAATCTGAAAAATCCAAACGAATACATTGTTTTCGCAAGGCAGACTTTCTGAGGCTAAATAATTTTATTATTGGCTTTAATTGGTCTGATCTTTACCTATGCATTAATATGTCCGATGCAGTTAATGTTTTTTACACTGCAATAAACTCATTTTTTAATTCCTGTGTTCCGTGGTACTATCCGTCAACTTCCAATAAATCTTCTTGGTTTAGCAAAGAGTTGACACACTTAAGAAATGTAAAGTCCAGACTTTTTAGGAAATATAAAAATACCGGTTCTCAATCTGTTTTTACTAGATATTTAAGTGCTCGGTCAAAATTTACCGTGCTTAATGCTCCGTGTTATAACAGTGACTTAACCGTTGTAAGGTCCAGTTCTCTCAGGACCCGAAACAGTTTTATAATATTGTTAACACCAAGCGTAAATCTAATTATTTTCCTTCCTCGCTATCGTTCGAAAACATGACGGCAACCACAGATCAGGCAATAGCTGATTTATTTGCCAAATTTTTTCAAACGACTTACTCTACTTTAGATTATTCATCACAGCCTTATTCTTACACCATATCCAAGTCAAACCTCATATTCTGTCCCACTTTAACAGAAAGCTCTCTTCTTTTGGATCTTCTTCGTATTAAACCTGTTTATTCGCCAGGGCCCTCATATTCTGTCCCACTTTAACAGAAAGCTCTCTTCTTTTGGATCTTCTTCGTATTAAACCTGTTTATTCGCCAGGGCCCGATGGTATTCCTGGGTGCGTGCTTAGGTATTGCGCTAAGGCCCTGTGCAAACCTCTTCACAAGTTATTTACCTTATCTATAGAAACCTCCCAAAATCCAAATATTTGGAAGGAATCATTTGCTATTCCTCTTTTCAAAAAAGGTAACAAGTTAGAAGCCAGTAACTACAGATTATTACTCTTCATTTGCAGCACCTTTGCAGATCAATCATTTTTCCGTGTCAACACGGATTTATTAAACGTAGATCCACAATCACAAACCTTCTAGAGCGCACTTCATTTGTGATAAAAGGCTTCAATAGTAGTTTTCAAACAGACGGCATTTACACTGACATTAGTAAAGCATTTGACTCTGTAAATCACTTACTTCTCATTCAAAATCTTGACCTTTTAGGTTTTCCAGTTGATCTGCCTAAATGGATTTCAAGTTATCTGAATGGCAGGTCACAAAGGTTCCTTTTTAAAAATTCAATTTCTGAAATTCTCCGTGTTACCTCCGGTGTCCCACAAGGGAGCCATCTGGGTCCGTTACTTTTTACATTATTTATTAATGATCTTCCCTCAATTATAAGTCATTCTCGCGTACTTATGTACGCAAATGATGTTAAGTTGTGCCTGCAGTATAAGGACATTTCCTGCCATTTAGACTTCCAATCCGATCTAGATAATTTTCAAAACTGGTGCCGAGATAATTTACTAAATTTAAACGGTTCCAAGAGCAAGCTGATGACTTTTTTATAGGGCCAATCCGATATACGCGACTTACACGTTAAGTGGCAGCTTTTTGGATAGAATAACTCTTGTAAACGATCTTGGCGTTCTCTTGGACCCTAAACTAAAATTTTCTAATCACATTTCGTCCATGGTTAATAAAGCCAGAGGAGTGCTTGGATTTATTAAAAGGTGGTCAAAAGAATTCGATGATCCTTATTTGACTAAAACTTTATATATTTCGCTAGTCCGTCCGATTCTGGAGTATGGGTCTCCCGTCGTATTGAATCTGTACAAAAAAACTTCCTTCTTTTTGCTTTACGGCGCCTAAACTGGAATGCAAATCTTATCTTACCTTCTTATTCTAGTAGACTTCTTTTGATTAATTTACCATCCCTAGCCAACCGTAGAACGATGCTTGGTACTATCTTTATTTATAACCTTATACATGGTGATATTGACTGCCCCGACTTGTTAAGTCGGCTAAACTTTTCTGTGCCAAGTAGATTAACTAGAAATTATATTCCCCTAACTTTAAATCATTGTAGATCTAACTATGCCTTGCAGGAGCCTTTCAGAGTATTATGTTCTGACTATAATAGACTTTTTCCTGTAATATCAAATCTTGACTCTCTGCCGCTCCTAAAACGATTAATACGTGCTTCATTGGCACAAGATTGATCTAACTATTACTTTTTTCCTCGGACATTTACCTTTATTTTCTTATCTCGCGTCTATCTTATTGCGAATCGTGCCATACGATGGGACTCCGCGCAAAAAAAATAAAATAGATAAAACCCATAGATAACCCCAAGTTTCTAAATTTACAAACACCAAAGTTATGGCATTTCCAATCGTTCAGTTATATAGCAGCTAAAGTATAAAGTGGGCCAATCCCTATGAAATTTGGTAGGTCTGATTGATTGGCCAAAAATAAAACCCATAGGTAATCCCAAGTTCCTAACTTTACAAACACCAAAGTTATGGCATTTCCAATCGTTCAGTTATATGGCAGCAATAGGATATATAGCCAGCCGATCCTTATGAAATTTGGTAGGTCGAATTGTTTGGGCAAAAATAAAACCCATAGAAAATTCCAACTTCCTAACTTTAAAAACACTAAAGTTATGGCATTTCCGATCGTTCAGTTATATGGCAGTTATTGGATCTAGTCGGCCGATCCCGTCGGCCCGTCCCGACTTATATACTGCGTGCAAAGGAAAGAAGGGTATGTGCAAAGTTTCAATTCGATATCTTTAAAACTGAGAGACTAGTTCGAGTAGAAACAGACATACGGACAGACAGACCTACAAACGGACATGCTTATATCAACTCAGGAGGCGATCCTGATCATGAATATATATACTTTATAGGGCCGGAGATGTCTGCTTCACTGCGTTGCACACTTTTGACCAAAATTATAATACTCTTTTCAATGGTATAAAAACAGCAATACGACCTACGACAAACAACGCACAAAAGAAAAACGACGGGGTTACAAGAAAAGATTTTTTTTTTGGTTTAACAAATAGATTTAATTAACGTCGATCAACCAACTAAATGGTTATAATACGTTGGGAATAATAAAGAACAAATAACGTGAAAACATAACAGAAGTGATTAACAAATTGTATAACAAATTAACAGTAAATGGCTTATGCTTAAGGACTTGAGTCATCCTCTTGTTTAGAGATCGTCGGGGTGTCTTCGCTTCAGTCATCGTCTGCACTTCGGGTTGGCCAGGGAAGCTGCTAGGTGGTTGGTGTGGACAGCGAGTCGATCGTTGTACCGACTCGAGTGGCGGTTTATCTGTTCCCTGACAGAAGGAATGTGGAGGTCATTTCCAAGGGCGTCGTTCCTGTTGCACCAGGGCGCATTTGCAATCCTGCGCAGCACCCGGTTTTGGACTCCTTGAACTGCAACCACATTAGAGTCTGAAGCCATGCCCCATAATTGGATGCAGTAAGTCATTAAGGGCACCACAATTGATTTATAGAGCAACATTTTGTTGCCAAGGCTGTGCTTGCTCGTAGGCTTAAGCATCCAATTCAGCTTCCTGAGTTTAGTGCGACAGGTGGCTGCAATTTTTTGGATGTGCCCTTTCCAGGTGAGCCGCTTGTCCAGGATCAGACCCAAGTACTGCGCCTGGGGTGATTGCGGGATGGTGATACGGTGGAGTTCAACTATAGGAAGAGTAAAATTGCAATGCTGCGACATTCTTCCATTGATAGCAATATTCCACCTGTTTGTCCACTTGCAGTTCAGATCCAGGAAGTCCTGGGTGGTCCTTGATGCCTCGACTCAGCAGGATATATAGCATTGAATTATAGAGGAGAACAAGGAACAGGATTCCTTTTTAGGCAAAGCCTTGGCAATTCTGCTATCAATGCCATCGAAACCAGGCGCCTTACTGGGATGTAGCTTACGAATATGAAGGTAGACTTCTTCTGGGCTAACATGTTGGATCGGTAGTGCATCCGGGGAAGGAGCATTAAGAAAGGCCAGTGTTTCTTCAACATCCTCGGGACTCGCGAGATCAAAAGGCTGAAAGCGTTTCTCTAGTTCGTCCGCAAAAGCTAGAGAAATCTCTGATTCAGATCTGCACCATGTGTCGTCAGCTTTTTTTATGGGGATCTTTCGAAGAGGTAGTCTGTAACGACCTGTTTCTTTATTTCTGCTTGCTACGTAAACATGCGGCTAGCTCAGAGAGGTTGTGAGTTCGTTCCACCAAATTTATAGTGAGTGACCGCCCGTGACCAAAGGATAACGCCAGAAATGATTAGGTTGGTGCTGGTTTATTGACTCTCTAAATAAAGCCTTATTGCTATTGCCCTGCTGCCCGTTGTCGCTGTCTCCTGGCTCCTGGCGGTGCTCCTGGCTCGCTGCTGCTCTGCTAGTGTGTCCTCTTTGTGCGGGTCCGAAGTCCGCCAATTCACCGTATGACCTCATTGCCCTTGCCATATGAGGGTCCAAGGTCCGAATGTTTCCCGTTTGACCTGGATGCCCTTCATTTCTCCGGTTTTCTCGCCTCCTCCGCTGTTGCTAGGCCGATCTCCTGCATCGAGATTTGTGGGGAGTTTATGACTCCTCACATTTCCCCCTTCCTTCGGAAACGTAATGAAAGTGGTGACTTTCCCCGCCCTTTATGTTTAGACTACTCGAATTCCCCGTCTGACTTGCGTGTTAGATGTTCCCCAGACAGTTCCCCGAAAGACTTAACCTTTCCCCAGACTGTTCTCCTAAAAGACTTTACCCGTACAGCTCCTTGAAAGACTTGAACTTTCCCGCGACTGTTTCCCTAAAAGACTTCTCCATGCAGCTCCTTGAAAGATTATTTCCCCAGGCTGTTTCCCTGTTCCCCAGACTGTTCCCCGTTCCCCAGACAGTTCCCAGTTCCCCAGATAGTTCCCAGTTCCCATTTCCCAGACAGTTCCCCGTTCTCAAGACAGTTCCCAGTTCCCCTGCGTGGAATTCGAATTTTCCCGCCCAGACATTTCCCCAAACTAAAAGTCACCATTTCGCTTTCCCTCGGTCCGGCAACTCCCTGGAATCTCACCACGATCGCGTTTATCGATTGTGGGTTCCAGTGTTGCCATCGTCGTTGCTTTTTCGTTGTCTTCAGTTGCCATTTGAATTCTTGAACATAGAAATAACCAATTTTGTCAACCCATCGATCGCCACTATCGATCGACCGCCTATCTCGGCGCCCCCGTCCCTATTACCTACGTCCGGCAACCCATTATTCCAAAAGGTAAATAAACAAACCGATTGTGATATTTTAAAACCATTAATGGTTTTTATTAGCCCCTCAGGACTCTTACCACCCCGTTGGATACCCGAATGCGGTAGCGGACGCCGTCTACCACGATTAATTTGGCCAGCGGCTGCTACGGGCTCTCTCCCGCTGCCTATTGGCCTCGGCTGCCACCCTGGGCGGCCACTCTTCCTCGGCCATCTCCTGCCAGTGGCTGCTGTCCGCCGAATGCTGGCGGGACACTGACGGCCTGGCTGGTGGGGACCGCGGCTCCGGACACGACGTCAGCCTGGCGATTTTGGGCAGCCGTGCGGCTGGCTCCCCTGGCGGCGGCCACACCCAGGGCCCCTTCTCCCAAAACTCCGGCTCCCCACCGAGCCGTTTGGCTGGCAACGGCGACGGCGTTGGCACCCACGGCGGCGGTGGAGGCGGAGGTGTCTCCGCTCCGTGCCGTGGTGCCTGGGATGGCCATGTTGCCTGCAGCGGTGACGGTGGTGGCGGTGGCGGTGCTGGTGTCTGGGGCGGCGACGGTGGCGGCGGTGGCGGTGTTGCTGCCCGGGGCGGCGACGGTGGTGGCGGTGGTGGTGCTGCTGCCCGGGGCGGCGACGGTGGTAGCGGTGGTGGTGTTGCTGCCCGGGGCGGCGACGGTGGTGGCGGTGGTGGAGGCGGTGGCGGTGCTGCTGCCCGGGGCGGCGACGATGGTGGCGGTGGCGGTGCTGCGGCCCGAGGCGGCGACGGTGGTGGCGGTGGTGGTGGTGTTGCAGCCCGAGGCGGCGACGGTGGTGGCGGTGGTGGTGTTGCTTGCAGCGGCGGCTGCTCTGGAGGGCCTGGCCGCGCCCATATCGCTGCCTCTTCGGCCTCCGCCTCGTCCAGCCGCTTTTGCCACTCCCTGGCTGCTGCGGCTGCCCGTGCCACCGCCCGCTGCGCGAACACTCGCCGCACCACCTCCGCCCGGGTTGCCAATATGCGCGCTGCCTCCTCCGGGCGGCCCGAGGGCGCTGCGTCTCCCAACCGGATCCGCCCGAATCCGGATGCGGCCCTCCTTATGCGGCGGAATGCCATCCGGGCCTTTGCCGCCCGACGGGGCTCGTCCTCCTCGTCCGACGAGACCTCCGGACTCACCGTCTCCGTCCCGGTGTCCTCCTTGTCTTCCTCTTCCTCCTCGTCGGATGAGGACAGGTCGATGGTGGCCATCTCGGCCTCCTGCCCTGCCGGCCGGACGCCGGTCTCCTCCTCCTCCTCCAGCTCGATGTCGGTGATGCGCTCCTCATCCTCCGATTCGGGGTTCGGCGACGGGGACCGCGACACCAGGGGGGACGCCAGCAGCTGGAGTGCGGAACCTGAGTCCCGCCTCCATCTCGCCGCTGGCTGTTGCCCGGTGCTGCCTCCCCGCCCCTCTCCCACCACGATCTTCCTGTTGCTGCTGCTGCGTGTCTTCATCTCGGCGACCTGATTTTAATAGACCCGTCTTGTGGCGCTCGCGCGCTGACGACACCTCGGTTTCCTATGTTTCCGGTTCCGTTATCCGCGGCGGCCTTTGGACTTTCCCTTGCTCCGACGGGTCCCTGCTCTGGTATGCGTTACCCGGTAACGGTATCCGCATCCTAAGACCCTCCCTCTCCCGCTCTCGCGCTCCTATTGCATCTGTATGAGTTCGATACTGTGTATCGTCCTCTCCCTCTCTTCGGAGTCACAGTGCGCCCTTGCTAAGTCCGACTTCGATCCGTTGTTTTGGCCATCAATTAATTGTTTTTTTAATTGGCTAATGTGGGCGGTTTTTTCTTTGCCAGAATTTTCGTGCCGCAACTTGCATATCACTGGCGAATTAAAATTTATTATCTTAAACGGCCCATCATACTTTGGTGCCAACTTTGCGGCGAATCCTTCTGCAGCTTTGGACAGATGGTGTTCCTCAGCCCAGACTGCGTCCCCGATGTTTGGCTTCCATGGGCGTCTACGGAGATTGTAATGGCGTGCCTGATCCTGCGCTGCCTTTTCCATATTTCTCCTCACCAGCTCGAAGATTTGTTTTAGCTTCCTGGCGTTCTCGGCCGGAGTTTGCGTTTCCCTTCCTGTGCCGATTGTTCCTTCATCGTACAGTGCGCTGGGTAACCTAGGCTCTCTCCCTTGCGTAATAAAAGCAGGCGAATATCCTGTGGATTCGGCCACGCTCGTATTCACGGCCAACTGCAGTTCCGGCCACTTTTCGTCCCAAGTCCTCTGGTCTGCCCCTGTGAACTGGGCGATCATAGTTTTCACCGTCCTGTTGGCTCTCTCCGTCGGGTTTTCCTGAGGCGTGTACGGGGCCGTGAACTGGTGTCGGACGCCTAATTCCCCCAGGAACTTTTTAAATGCCCTGCTGGTGAACTGAACGCCATTGTCTGTAATCAGTACCTTGGGCACGCCGTATCTTGCGAGGATCCGCTCGCGGATCGCCTTTTCCAGAGTTTCCGTCGTTGCCCTGCGCATTGGCACCATTTCGGTCCACTTGGAGAACCTATCTACCAGCACTAGCAGCATAGAATTCCCGTGTTTGGAGCGGGGCAGTGGTCCGACAAAATCTGCGCACACAGTGGCCCACGGCTCTTCCGGAACTTGGGTCAGCATTTTTCCGGCCGCCTGTAGTTGGCTTGGCTTATATCGTAGGCAGCTCTCGCAGTTTTGCACATATTTCCTTATGTCGCGGTGCATTCCCGGCCAATGATATCTTGCGGCGACTCTGGCAATTGTTTTCCGACTGCCCATGTGGCCGGCTGTCGGTGAGTTGTGGTTCTCCGACATTAGCCGCCGCCTGGACCCTGTTGGCACGCATAGCTTCCAAGACGTGACATCCTCGTTGCCTGCTCTGTGCGGTATGTGGCGATATAGCTGGTCGGCTTCTGTCATGTAGTCTGGATATTTTTGGGGATTTTGGGAAATCTTGCTCCGCATATCCCTTATCCAGTTACACTCGTCGGTTTCCTTGTGCTGTTCCTGCGTTTTTACCCGTCGACACGTTTCTGGCAGTGGCTGTCGTGATAGTGCGTCTGCGACTATATTCAGCTGGCCCTTTCTGTACGCGATCTCGAAGTCATATTGCTGCAGTTCCAGCGCCCATCGTGCGATTCTTCCGGTTGGGCTCTCGATGCTCTTCAACCACTTCAGTGCCATATGATCCGTGATCACTTTGAAGTGGTAGCCCTCCAAGTATGGCCTTAACTTGCGTATGGCCCACACAATTGCCAGGCACTCCTTCTCAGTCGCTGAGAAATTTCTCTCAGAACCATTTAGGGACCTACTGGAAGACGAGATCACCCTCTCGCCTTGGTCGGAATTCTGTGTGAGAATAGCACCGAGCCCGTAATCGCTGGCGTCGGTCCGCAGCACAAATGTCTTTGTGAAATCTGGGCATGCTAAGATTGGGTCTGCTATTAGCCTGGCCTTGACAGCTTCAAACGCCTGTTGATGGTCATCTGTCCATTCCCATTTTGTGCTTTTCCGGAGCAGGCTATTCAACGGATGCACCAACGTTGCAAAATCTGGCACAAAACGCCTGTACCACGACGCCACTCCCAAATATTGTCGTAACTCCTTAACGTTGGCCGGTGGTTTTATCAAGGCAATTGCCGACACCTTTTCTGGGTCTGTTCCGATGCCTTGGTCTGTTATGCGATGCCCCAAGTATTGCAGTTCCTTTCTAAAAAATTTGCATTTTTCCGCATTTACTTTCAGGTTGGCGGCCCTTAGTCTCCTAAACACTTCCTTCAGGTTTTCCATATGCTCTTCGAGCGTTCGTCCGATGACGATAATGTCGTCCTGATACGCGAAGGCATGCGGCATCATTTCCGGTCCAATGACTTGATCCAATGCCCGCTGGAATGTTGCCGACGCGGAGTGCAGGCCAAATGGCATCACCTTCCATTGGAACAGGCCCTTCCCTGGTACAGTAAACGACGTATACTGCCTGCTGTCTGCCTCCATGGGGATCTGCCAGTAACCGTCCTTTAGATCGAGACTGCTGATGTACTTCGCCTCTCGCAGCTGGTCCAGGATGTAATTTATCATCGGCATCGGGTATGCGTCCTTTATGGACCTTGCATTTATTTGCCGGAAATCCACGCACAGCCTCCACTTTCCAGTCTTCTTTCTCACCATGACTATTGGTGAGCTGTAGGGACTCCTGGACGGCTCGATACATCCTTTTTCCAGCAGCTTGTCTACCTTGGCATTTATCTCACCCTGCATTTTTGGATTTTTAGGGCAATACCGTTGTTTGACTGGCTGGTCGTCCTTCATGGTAATCCTATGTACGGCCACGTTGGATGTACCATTTATTCCTTCCAGTTCGTCCAACTCGGCTTTTAAAAATCCCCCCACATCCTTTTCCGTAAATCTCTTGGGTGTTTCAACTATTGCCACTGACAGTTTTTCCTCCAGCCATCCTCCTCGTCTATTCTTTGCCGGTATCGACGCGCTGTGTCCTGCGCACTCGACTTCGGCCCCGATTCTGGTGAGGAAATTCCATCCCAACACCAGGGCGTCGATCAGTCCTGGTAAAATCAGCAGCTCCATTGAAATTGTTTTTGTTCCCAGTCCAATTTTGGTCTCGAGCTGTGATCTTATTTCTCCGCAGCGACCGTCTGCCATCCGTACTTGCCTTCTCGTGGGTCCGACCCGTCCTGCCGCCTGCAGCCTGTCCGCCAGCTCTTCGCTGATGAAACTCGCCGTGGCGCCGGTATCCACCGTGGCCTTAATCTTATTTTCACCTATGAGCACCGTGGCGGACAGTTGCATTTCTTTCACCTGCAGGTCGCCCATTAATTTCGAGAGGCAGCACCTTGCGATCCCTGGCCGCCCCTCGGAGGCTGGGGTCGCTGGGCGTTTCCCGACCCGGAACAGCATTGAACCGTCCGAACTCCTATTTTTCCGCATCGCCAGCAGAACGTAAGACGTTGGTTTCGGCATTCCTTCGCCCAGTGGTCTGGACCCCCGCATCTGCGGCAGGCCTGGGTAGGATTTGCCACGTATCCGCCGCGATTGTTTGCCGGTTCGTGGCCGCGCGGCGTACTTCGTGGTTGTGCGTCCGGGTCCTCCTGGCACCGCCTGCACACCGAACCCTGGTCTGGTCTTGGCCTTGGCACTGGATGGCTCTGCCCTTGCTGCTTGCGGGGGTTGTTTTCCAGCTCGAATTTCTCCCGCTGCTGGTCGAGCTCCTCAAATTCGTCAGCCAGCGCCATCAATGTCTCCAAATTCCGACATTCGTATGGGCGAACGAACATTCTAAGTGCCGGCGTGCTGTTCTCTTTTATCCTCTCCAGCGTTTCCTTGGTCGACATATTCAGTGGGCGCATCAGGGTCTGCATATCCACCATAAAGTCTTTGAAGCTCTCCCCGTATGCTTGCTTCCTCTGTCTGACCTGATCCGCCAGCTTCGCCATGTATCCTCGGGGCAGAAAGAAATTTTGGAAGCTGTAGATGAAGTCTCCCCAGGTTTCCCAGTGCCGATTGTTGGCGATGAACCACTTCAAGGCTCTGCCTTGGAGCAGCTCCGGCATTGCTCGTGGGATCTGATTTATGTCGAGACCGTAAGTCACGACTGACCACTCTACTTGCTCCAAGAATTCCAGCGGCTTGTCGTTTCCGTCGTAGCGGAAATTCCACTCCCGGACCTGCTTGGCCACCTTCGCGTAGTCCTGCGTGTGCGTCCTGGAATTCGCCTTTCTTTCCCGGCTATTTTCCCGCTGCCGACTTGCGTGGCTTGCGATGCTCGACACATCCAAGCTCGCTATGAGGCCCTCGGCACTTGCGGTTGTGATTTTAAACTTTGGCGTGGGCATTTTCCGGAATTTCTTTTCCAGGCCCGTTACCAAATCGGCGATGTCTGGCTCCTCTGCTGTCTGGTCGACGAAGTCTCCCAGAGTCTTCCTCATCGAATCGACTGAGCCCTCCAGTTCTATTCCGAGAACTTGACTCACCTCGTCGAAGTCCTCCTTCCTGAGATTATAAATCCAGGACTTCCCCATCTCGGAACTTTTGTTTCCTTGGTCAGGACAATCACTCTTGGGCGCCAGATGTAACGACCTGTTTCTTTATTTCTGCTCGCTTCGTAAACATGCGGCTAGCTCAGAGAGGTTGTGAGTTCGTTCCACCAAATTTATAGTGAGTGACCGCCCGTGACCAAAGGATAACGCCAGAAATGATTAGGTTGGTGCTGGTTTATTGACTCTCTAAATAAAGCCTTATTGCTATTGCCCTGCTGCCCGTTGTCGCTGTCTCCTGGCTCCTGGCGGTGCTCCTGGCTCGCTGCTGCTCTGCTCCTGGCGTGCTTCTGCGTCGCTCCTGGCTTACCGCTGTGTTGCTTCGGCTTGCTGCTCCGGGTGACTGAGATCGGTACGACTCCACCAAACCCTGGATGTTATGCGAGCTTCCCTACCGGGGTCGGCAAGGTGTATCGCCTAGCAGGTGAACCGAAGTTACGCCTTATCGCCTAGCCACCTTTATCGCCTGGCTTCCGGAGTTCAGCCTGGACTTTGTCGGCAAGGTGTATCGCCTAGCAGGTAGAACAAAGTTCTCCCTTATCGCCTAGCCACCTTTATCGCCTGACACCGCGCAAGGACTCCCTAAGCTTGACTTTACCACGACCTAGCACCGTTGGATCTCAGCGTTGTAGCCTCAGCCTTGTAGACTTTTCGTCGTTCGGCGTCTCGACTTTGCGATCTTGATCCTTGGGCACTTCGGTTTCGATGTTTACTTATTCCGCGTTCACGCACTCGCTCTGATTCTCGCACTCGTACTGTCCCGAGCTGCGCTTGCGCCGTCCTTTTTATAGGCGCTGTAGGGCCCGTTATTTCCCTCGGGTCCAAGGTCCACTGAGGTACCGTTAATTCACGGTGTGTCCTCTTTGTGCGGGTCCGAAGTCCGCCAATTAACCGTATGACCCCGTTGCCCTTGCCGGGCGCGGGTCCAAGGTCCATCGAGGTACCGTTAATTCACGGTGTGTCCTCTTTGTGCGGGTCCGAAGTCCGCCAATTCACCGTGTGACCTCATTGCCCTTGCCATATGAGGGTCCAAGGTCCGAATGTTTCCCGTTTGACCTGGATGCCCTTCATTTCTCCGGTTTTCTCGCCTCCTCCACTGTTGCTAGGCCGATCTCCTGCATCGAGATTTGTGGGGAGTATATGACTCCTCACAAGTCGTTTAATATTCCGTGTACATTTCCAAAGGTTGAAGGGTGGGATCCGCGTTGAGGAGCATTTCATCAAAATATTCGCGCTTAGTTTGGTACAGAAGTTTTTTAAGATCATCTTCGGCACGACGATATGAGCTTTTGTCGACTGGATCTTGAGATCTCATATATTTCATATATCGACGTAGGGATCTTTTTAACCTTACCAGTTCCATTACCTCAGGTTTTAAAAGAGCCTGAGGTGGGTTGGAAGGGTTTTGGACTTGTCCACAGGTTGAGTACTTGGCAGCGATATGAATATTCCGGACTAACATCTCCACATCGTCGATGATGTCGTCAGGCGAGCTTAACACCATATTGAGGTTAACAAGCTGACTGCTGCTTGAAAGCGAGGTAGGCCGTATACAGCAAAGTCAATGGCTGTTGGTGTTCTTCGGCTATATGGATAATGCGTAGGCCCTCCGGTTGCAAGGACCTGGACAAGATCTGCGAGAGCTCTTCCGCGGGTGGTTGAGTTTCGAGACCCCCACAAACGGTGGTGAGCATTCCAGTCCCCTGCGATTATGAAATTTGATCCGAAATCGTCAAAGACCTTTTCAAAGTCGTCAGCAGAACATTGAAAGTTTGGTGGACAATATATAGACGCAATAGCTGTCTCGCCAAGGTCGGTTTTGACTTTGACTGAGACACATTGAACATTTTGACTTTGTAGACTATAGAACTGGTAACATTGTAGACATGATTTTATTATAATTGCAGAGCCACCGCGTTTTCAATCGGCAGGATGAGTTGCTTGATAAATATTGTACCCGTGCAATTTGTAGTATGACCTTTAGCAAAAGTGTGTTTTACTAACCAGCATAATATCAATATTATGACTATGCACAAAGGGCTCCATCTCTAGGCCTTTGTTGGCAAGTCCGTCGGCGTTCCACACACCAATGTTAAGGCCGATTTGACTCATGGTTGTGTTACATTAACTGGGAGAGATCCAGCTAATGATTGAGCTGTTCTTGGAGTATTTTGGGATAACAGTCTTGTGACAAGTTCCATCATCGACAACATCATTTGGAATAACTTGTCGATCTGAGCAACAAGGACCGACATTCTTTCGTTGGATTGCAGGAACATTTGCTTTTGACGCTGCCATTGCTGATCGTTGATCAATTGCTGCGGGTTGCGTCGGTGTTGTTGACGGAGAGACTGCTGCTGGTGTTCCGGTTGTTGTTGTTGTTGAGGAGCCAGTTGTTGCTGTGATGGCTGCTGCTGCTGTCGAGGCGGTGCTTTTTGATGCTGACTCTGCATCCTTTTGTTGCTGCTCAGTGGAGGAAACTGTTGACTCTGTGGAAGAGTCATAGGAACTTGTTGGAGCTGGGGACTGCTCACTTGACCGCGGACAGCGTTGGCATAGGAGATTGGATTAGCAGAGTTTGACCGACCATTTTTGGGAGTTAGCTTTTTGGGAACGGTGCTGCGATGGGATGTGACAGTTGAAGGGTTTTTTCAATGATTTTTTGTGTGTCCAAATGATTGGCACCGATGACATTTAACGACATCATCCTTTTTGTAGAGGAGTTCAACTTGAACCCTTTGCCGACAAAGTGTCTTAATCTCATGGATGTCTTTGTTATTTGCCGCCGGTTCTAGTTCAACAAAAACCAGGTTGACGAACTTGGTTTCGTCAAAGCGGCTTCTAGGTCTATTGACAAATCGAACCGCGTGTCCAGCCGAGATAATACTTTCCTTAATATTTTTATCCGGGACGGAATGATGGACACCACGGATGGCTACACGATAGGATCTATCTTCTTTCAACTGCCAGGAATGGTATGGCACTTTTTTAAGGGTAATGGATTTTGTTATAGCTCTGTATGCATCTGAATCTGCAGCTATAATGGAAACAGAGTTGTTGGGATGGCATTTGAGGGAGTATTTGGACGGGTCAACGATCTTGTCTGTGGATCTAATAAGTCCGTTCAGGTTCTCACAATGATCCACCACAATTGGGGGTGGTTTGTGGAAGGGAATTTGTTCCTGGCTGTCAGATGGACGGCTGAGCTTCTTATTGTTGTTTCCGGTATTGTTGCTAACTTTGGTGTGGACAACGTTGTTGCTGCTAGGGTTGTTGGTAGAGCTGTTGCCATTGCTGATGTTGCTGCTGACCTGTCTTAAGCCGGTGAAAGTACTGGCTTTTTCAGAATCATTGGGGCTGACCGTATGAGGAACTTGGTGTCCCAAGTCTGTGTCTATGTCTGACAGTTCGGTTGGCCGAAACATTCGTTTTTGGGGAATTGGAATTTCTCGGAATTTTGGTGATTGGTGATGCTGAATTCGATGATCTTGACCAGTCCTCATCATCGCCATTTATGGCTGCTAGTTCCGTTTCCGGCTCATTTTCTGACGATGCAATGTTGTACGAGGGGGAAGTATATGGAAGTCTAGCTTGCCTTAGTACCTCTTTCGTTTTTTGCTGATTTCGTGCCACAATCTTACTGATGTTTAAGTCATCTTCGGAGTCCGAAAGACCAGACAGTATAGGTGTTATGCACTGACACCGCGACTTTAGAAGTCGGTTTCACAAACGAAATGAATTTTGCCACTGAGGTGGTCTTTGCAATAGACTCTTCACAATGGAATTCGTAGTGATAGAGAAACGCGTCTGCACTCCACGAAAGCATGATCGAGACTGAATGCACAAGAAAAAAAACACCGAAAAGTACTACGAAATTAAAAAATGTTTGATTATTATTACACTTGCCAGTAAAGGTATGCGTACAAACATATCCAGCCACTTTGAAGTTAAAAAATGTGTTTAAAAAAAATCTTAAAAATTGCATTTGTATACCCTTGTCTGTCCGTCTGTCTGTCCGTCTGTCTGTCCGTCAATCAGTCTGTCTGTCTGTCCGTCTGTCTGTCCGTCTGTCTGTCTGTCTGTCTGTCTGTCCGTCCGTCTGTCTGTCTGTCTGTCCGTATGTCCGTCTGTCTGTCCGTCTGTCTGTCCGTCTGTCTGTCCGTCTGTCTGTCTGTCTGTCCGTATGTCCGTATGTCCGTCTGTCTGTCCGTCTGTCTTTCTGTCCGTCTATCTGTCTGTCCGTCTGTCTGTCCGTCTGTCTGTTTCTACGCGAACTAGTCTCTCAGTTTTAAAGATATCTAATTGAAACTTTGCACACACCCTTCTTTCCTTTGCACGCAGTATATAAGTCGGGTTTCTATGGGTTTTATATTTGGCCAATCAATCCGACCTACCAAATTTCATAAGGATCGGCTGACTATATCCTATATCCACCATATAACTGATTGATCGGAAATGCAATAACTTTAGTGTATTGTAATGTTAGGAAGTTGGAATTTTTATGGGTTTTATTTTTGGCCGACCTACCAAATTTCATAAGGATTGGCCGACTATATCCTATAACTGAACGCTTGGAAATGCCATAACTTTGGTGTTTGTAAAGTTAGGAACTTGGAATTATCTGTGGGTTTTATTTTTGGCCAATCAATCCGACCTACCAAATTTTATAAGGATCGGCCAACTATATTCTATAGCCGCCATATAACTGATTGATCGGAAATGCCATAACTTTGTTTTTTGTTAAGTTAGGAAGTTGGTATATTCTATCGGTTTTATTTTTGGCCAATCAATCCGACATACCAAATTTCATAAGAATCGGCCGACTATATTCTATAGCTGCCATATAACTGAGCGATTGGAATTGCCATAAGTTTGGTGTTTTTAAAGTTAAGAAGTTGGGATTTTTATGAGTGTTAAGAATACATCACATGAAAAATTTCAACTTCGTCTCCGCCCGAAGCTAGCTTTCCTTTCTTGTTTTAACTGTCTTCAAAACACTTCTCTTCTCACTCTCAGTGAGCTTTGGTGGTCGACCAGAGCGGGGTTTTGACTCACAGGAACCCGATAAATTGAAATGAATAAAAATCTCTTTGCACAGAGGAGTGAGATCTGCCAACTATCCCACCGATTTCCCGAAGAGTTTTCCCTTCATAACGTAGTTATACCCGTTACTCGTAGAGTAAAAGGGGTATATTGTATTCGTGCAAAAGTATGTAACAGGTAGAAGGGAAGCGTTTCCGACCCTATAAAGTATATATATTCTTGATCAGGGTCACTAGCCGAGTCGATATAGCCATGTCCGTCTGTCCGTCTGTCCGTCCGTATGAACGCTCAGATCTCGGAAACTATAAAAGCTAGAAGATTGGCATTTTGAATGCAGATTCTAGGAAAAGTAAAAATGCAGTTTTATTGTGTTTATCAATACCTATCGAAATGTAGAAGAATCGGACCATTCGTTAAAAAGTTATGCGTGATCAAAGTTTCTATCTCCATCTCCCTCGCACTCCCTTTACCTGTGTAACGGGTATCTGATAGTCGGGGCACCCGACTATAGCGTTCTCTCTTGTTTTACTATGGTTTTCCTTAAATCATAGACAATTTCTTTTGTCTTTTTACCCATCATAAAATAACGTCTGGTTACAAGATGAGTATGCCAGAATTGATTAGAAACATGTAAAAACAGGTGAAAAAAGGTGAATAAATATACTATCTGTTAAAATAAAAATGCAATTTTTAAGAATTTTTTAACACGTTTTTTTTTTCATTTCAATGTGGCTGGACATGTTTTTACGTAAACATTTTTTTTGGCAAGTGTATGTGCAAAAAGACTTAAAGTTCACTCGCGAAGCGAACGGAATTTAAATGTAAGTTTAACGATCTGAATGAAAATTGTTTTAATACAACCATCCGGGATTAAACGAAAACAAAATACAAAATCGGAGTGAGAAAAAAACACGACCGTTCACTTTGAAAGTCAAAGACGAATTTTAATATTATAATATTATACCCTTGCAGAGGGTATTATAATTTTGGTCAAAAGTGTGCAACGCAGTGAAGGAGACATCTCCATAAAGTATATATATTCTTTATCAGGATCACCTCCTGAGTTGATATAAGCATGCACGTCTGTCCGTCTGTCTGTCCGTCTGTCTGTTTCTACTTGAACTAGTCTCTCAGTTTTAAAGATATCGAATTGAAACTTTGCACACACCCTTCTTTCCTTTGCACGCAGTATAAGAGTCGGAACAATGGCATTTTCTATTGTTATTTAGCCAATCAATCCGACCTACAAAATTTCATAAGGATCAGCCGACTATATCTTATAGCTGCCATATAACTGATTGATCGGAAATGCAATAACTTTGGTGTTTGGAAAATTAGGAAGTTGGGATTTTTATGGGTTTCATATTTGTCTAATTAATCCGACCTACCATATTTCATAAGGTTCGGCTGACTATATCCTATAGCCGCCAAATAACTGATTTATCAGAAATGCCATAACTTTGGTGTTTGTTAAGTTAGGAAGTTGGGATTTTCTATCGATTTCATTTTTGGCCAATCAATCCGACATACCAAATTTCATAAGGATAGGCCTACTATATTCTATAGCTGCCATATAACTGAACGATTGGCATAACTTTGATGTTTTTAAAGTTAGGAAGTTGGGATTTTTTCGAGTGTTAAGATTGCATTCTTTCTTGTTTTTAAATTTAAATGTTTTGGAGTACGGATTAACTTTTGTTACGCTCACTATTTTTGTAATTATTTGAGTTAAGGGGATTATTTTAATAATTGATTTCCACCTTTTGATCAGCACTTGGGCGCCAATAATTTTCTCACTTGTGAATTTATAAAAATAATTATTTTAATATTTTTAACTTATTCACTATTACAATTGTTAAAGGTCGAACTTATTTTTTTCACTGCTCACTACTTTTCACTTGGTGATGTTTCTTATTCCGTTGTAAAATCGAACTGGCTGGCTTCGAGTTCAGTGATAAATAATCAAACAAAATCGGAGCGCAGAAAAAAACACGACCGTTCACTTTAAAAGTCAAAGACGATATTTATTATGGAAAGGGAAAAACTTCCCAAGAAGCACGCACAGAAACGATTAGCTTATGCTGGCAAAGAGGTGACCAACCATCGGACGCCTCTACCACCGGCCCGATTTTTTGCGATTTTGGGATCTTCTTAAAAAGATTTCTTTTGATCAATTTGGATCGGGAGACCTACCCAAAATCTTACTGGTCGCGGAAAAAGCTTCGCGGTTTTATCTGATGATGAATATTAAGACGCTCTTCCTAATGATCCTATGGACACTCGGGATTCCCCATCAAAGCTCAGTAATGATCGTCCGCTATCTAAGACTTCCAAATAATATTTGATAATGTTTCCCCTTTAAAAAATGTTGGTCCTAAGCCGCGCCCTCCTGCATTTGTAAAACGTATAGATCTTAATAAAGGCCAAAGATATTATGTTTTATTCTTGACTATCAACAAGTGAACTATCTTTCAGAATCATGATCAAAGAGTTCACTTATGACGTATTCTGAAGGCCCCAAGGCTAATTCAGACACTGCACTGCTTTCCTTTGCACGCAGTATATAAGTCGGGTTTCTATGGGTTTTATATTTGGCCAATCAATCCGACCTACCAAATTTCATAAGGATCGGCTGACTATATCCTATATCCACCATATAACTGATTGATCGGAAATGCAATAACTTTAGTGTATTGTAATGTTAGGAAGTTGGAATTTTTTATGGGTTTTATTTTTGGCCGACCTACCAAATTTCATAAGGATTGGCCGACTATATCCTATAACTGAACGCTTGGAAATGCCATAACTTTGGTGTTTGTAAAGTTAGGAACTTGGAATTATCTGTGGGTTTTATTTTTGGCCAATCAATCCGACCTACCAAATTTTATAAGGATCGGCCAACTATATTCTATAGCCGCCATATAACTGATTGATCGGAAATGCCATAACTTTGTTTTTTGTTAAGTTAGGAAGTTGGTATATTCTATCGGTTTTATTTTTGGCCAATCAATCCGACATACCAAATTTCATAAGAATCGGCCGACTATATTCTATAGCTGCCATATAACTGAGCGATTGGAATTGCCATAAGTTTGGTGTTTTTAAAGTTAAGAAGTTGGGATTTTTATGAGTGTTAAGAATACATCACATGAATAATTTCAACTTCGTCTCCGCCCGAAGCTAGCTTTCCTTTCTTGTTTTAACTGTCTTCAAAACACTTCTCTTCTCACTCTCAGTGAGCTTTGGTGGTCGACCAGAGCGGGGTTTTGACTCACAGGAACCCGATAAATTGAAATGAATAAAAATCTCTTTGCACAGAGGAGTGAGATCTGCCAACTATCCCACCGATTTCCCGAAGAGTTTTCCCTTCATAACGTAGTTATACCCGTTACTCGTAGAGTAAAAGGGTATATTGTATTCGTGCAAAAGTATGTAACAGGTAGAAGGAAGCGTTTCCGACCCTATAAAGTATATATATTCTTGATCAGGGTCACTAGCCGAGTCGATATAGCCATGTCCGTCTGTCCGTCTGTCCGTCCGTATGAACGCTCAGATCTCGGAAACTATAAAAGCTAGAAGATTGGCATTTTGAATGCAGATTCTAGGAAAAGTAAAAATGCAGTTTTATTGTGTTTATCAATACCTATCGAAATGTAGAAGAATCGGACCATTCGTTAAAAAGTTATGCGTGATCAAAGTTTCTATCTCCATCTCCCTCGCACTCCCTTTACCTGTGTAACGGGTATCTGATAGTCGGGGCACCCGACTATAGCGTTCTCTCTTGTTTTACTATGGTTTTCCTTAAATCATAGACAATTTCTTTTGTCTTTTTACCCATCATAAAATAACGTCTGGTTACAAGATGAGTATGCCAGAATTGATTAGAAACATGTAAAAACAGGTGAAAAAAGGTGAATAAATATACTATCTGTTAAAATAAAAATGCAATTTTTAAGAATTTTTTAACACGTTTTTTTTTCATTTCAATGTGGCTGGACATGTTTTTACGTAAACATTTTTTTTGGCAAGTGTATGTGCAAAAAGACTTAAAGTTCACTCGCGAAGCGAACGGAATTTAAATGTAAGTTTAACGATCTGAATGAAAATTGTTTTAATACAACCATCCGGGATTAAACGAAAACAAAATACAAAATCGGAGTGAGAAAAAAAACACGACCGTTCACTTTGAAAGTCAAAGACGAATTTTAATATTATAATATTATACCCTTGCAGAGGGTATTATAATTTTGGTCAAAAGTGTGCAACGCAGTGAAGGAGACATCTCCGACCCCATAAAGTATATATATTCTTTATCAGGATCACCTCCTGAGTTGATATAAGCATGCACGTCTGTCCGTCTGTCTGTCCGTCTGTCTGTTTCTACTTGAACTAGTCTCTCAGTTTTAAAGATATCGAATTGAAACTTTGCACACACCCTTCTTTCCTTTGCACGCAGTATAAGAGTCGGAACAATGGCATTTTCTATTGTTATTTAGCCAATCAATCCGACCTACAAAATTTCATAAGGATCAGCCGACTATATCTTATAGCTGCCATATAACTGATTGATCGGAAATGCAATAACTTTGGTGTTTGGAAAATTAGGAAGTTGGGATTTTTTATGGGTTTCATATTTGTCTAATTAATCCGACCTACCATATTTCATAAGGTTCGGCTGACTATATCCTATAGCCGCCAAATAACTGATTTATCAGAAATGCCATAACTTTGGTGTTTGTTAAGTTAGGAAGTTGGGATTTTCTATCGATTTCATTTTTGGCCAATCAATCCGACATACCAAATTTCATAAGGATAGGCCTACTATATTCTATAGCTGCCATATAACTGAACGATTGGCATAACTTTGATGTTTTTAAAGTTAGGAAGTTGGGATTTTTTCGAGTGTTAAGATTGCATCCTTTCTTGTTTTTAAATTTAAATGTTTTGGAGTACGGATTAACTTTTGTTACGCTCACTATTTTTGTAATTATTTGAGTTAAGGGGATTATTTTAATAATTGATTTCCACCTTTTGATCAGCACTTGGGCGCCAATAATTTTCTCACTTGTGAATTTATAAAAATAATTATTTTAATATTTTTAACTTATTCACTATTACAATTGTTAAAGGTCGAACTTATTTTTTTCACTGCTCACTACTTTTCACTTGGTGATGTTTCTTATTCCGTTGTAAAATCGAACTGGCTGGCTTCGAGTTCAGTGATAAATAATCAAACAAAATCGGAGCGCAGAAAAAAAACACGACCGTTCACTTTAAAAGTCAAAGACGATATTTATTATGGAAAGGGAAAAACTTCCCAAGAAGCACGCACAGAAACGATTAGCTTATGCTGGCAAAGAGGTGACCAACCATCGGACGCCTCTACCACCGGCCCGATTTTTTGCGATTTTGGGATCTTCTTAAAAAGATTTCTTTTGATCAATTTGGATCGGGAGACCTACCCAAAATCTTACTGGTCGCGGAAAAAGCTTCGCGGTTTTATCTGATGATGAATATTAAGACGCTCTTCCTAATGATCCTATGGACACTCGGGATTCCCCATCAAAGCTCAGTAATGATCGTCCGCTATCTAAGACTTCCAAATAATATTTGATAATGTTTCCCCTTTAAAAAATGTTGGTCCTAAGCCGCGCCCTCCTGCATTTGTAAAACGTATAGATCTTAATAAAGGCCAAAGATATTATGTTTTATTCTTGACTATCAACAAGTGAACTATCTTTCAGAATCATGATCAAAGAGTTCACTTATGACGTATTCTGAAGGCCCCAAGGCTAATTCAGACACTGCTCGTAATGTAGTTGTTGAGCTAGAGTCCTCGCCAAACATTAATCTTTCGGCATTAACGCCGAGATGATATTTCGGACATTCCAAAACTAACTTTAACCTTCAGAGTCAAACACGCACTAGTGCAGGTCGGTATCACTCTCAAGACTGCCCTTCTCTCATTTATTTTCTCCTTTGCTAACATTATCTTAACAGCTAGAAACTTGAACAGTGTGTATACATATAGATAACAGGACGTGTATATATATGTATGTGTATTTACAGAGATGCTTAGGACTACTATCGGTGTATATTTACAGATACGCTTAGGGCTACTACTATGTATAATGTGTGTCTTAATACTAATAGGCTTGCATAGGACTTCTAATACTTATAATGTGTGTAAAATACCAATAGGGTTACTTAGGGGTGCAACAACTCGGCCATCCTGACCGACAAGGCAGGGGATCCTTGTCCTGGTCAATTTTCTTTTACTTTGGTCTTGCTTCTTATACTTTGACTAATTTATTACGATTACAATCTTTGTCTTTTCTAATACCTTTATTTTCCTTTGCATTTATTTTAATTTCTTTTGTTTCGTTATGTTGATCTTTTTAATTTATTTCATCATTTTCTTCACTATCATTTGTTTCACCATCTTCTTCACCATCATTTGTTTCATCATTTGTCTTAGAATTTTCTTTGAGTTTCAACCAGGCCAACCAAGGTTTCATATAAGCTGCTGCCCAAACGCCGGAGTATGGAATTCTTGATTTGTGAAATCCCTCAACATCTTTAACAACGTACCGATCATTTCTAAGTTCGCCTGACGCCTTTTTTTCTAAAACTATTGGTGACACGAATTCAGATTCTCTTTTTCTAATATACCCTTTAGCAATGTAGTCATCCAAAATCTTTTGCAGCTCATTTTTTCAGCATACGAAAGGCGTCTGGGAGCCTAGCATCATTGATCGTTATTTTCATTTCTTATCTTGTTTCCGGGACTATTGGTCGATCAGCTTCAGTGTAACATTTGCGAAACAAATTTTCAACAGCAATTTTATCATTTATGTTTAAGTTTATCCTTATTAGGTTTTAGATTCATATTCAATCATACAAATGTACAAATCCATATCATTTGAATCATTTATATTTGTACTCTCGTTTGTGATTTCGTTTGTCAGGCTTAACTCATCTTCTTCCCAGACAATGGAAGCGCCACTCGCATTTAAAAAATCCCTACCCAATATTACCTTTTCATTCATGGAATTATCCTGAACAACAAACATGTCAAGTCTTAATCTTTTATTATAAATTGTAATGAGCACAAAAGTCAATAAATCAATAAACGTTGTTGGAGGCTCTGTCTACCCTAGTCTACCCTAGCCGGAACATAGGATTTCTTAATGAAACTGATTGGACTTCCTGAGTCTATCAGGCAAGACTTCTCGTCTTGGCTTACGGCAATCTGAGGCGATGTGCCCCAAGCAATTACAATTGTAGCACCGGAAAGCTTGCTTCTCGATCCAACGTTGCTAGTGGATCCTCCGATCTTCAAAAGGTCATCCCTTAATTTAAAGCACACCAACTCACGCTCTGACATTTGAAGTCCGTTGGATAGTATCACTTTGCTGTTAAAATACGCTTTGGTATATTTTTAAACTTAGAGAATAGATATAATAATGTGCTTAAAAATGTAATTACAAATGTGGTTGTGGTTATTATTTTGAATACATTATAATATATTTTGTGTGCTTCTGTAATTTCTTTTGTCTGAATATATGACAAAGGTTCCAATTTTGTTACATTATTATTTATGTAAATGCTTTGTGTGTATTCTAACATTGTATTTGAAAGTATGAATTCATATAACGGCACTGAACAATTAAGTATTTTAGTAAAATTATTACCAACTATAGAAATTTCATTATTAATAAAATTGAGTGAGTAAATGAGTGTTCAACTTCGGCTGCGTGCAGACGTGTTTTCTTAACGGCCCGGGAAAAACAACTAGTAAATCAGTCGAAAACGTTCGAAAAATTAATAAACGCGATGCAAATCGCATATCGTAAAGTTTTAATTAATTAAATAATTACTCTTTACGCACTAACGATAACGATGAGTAAGAACGTGGATCAGCGCACAGAACGACAAAAACAACAAGACGAAGCCCGTGAAAAATTTCAGAGAGAACAAGACAAACGTCGTCTTTCTTTGGCCCGTAACAATGCTTATTTTACGGTGACGAGTAATACTCTAGAACCGAAAGTGCTTGAAGGTGCAAGTTTACTAACCGCCGAAAACCAGAGAGCCAGCTCTTGCTCTCCCGCCCTGCTCTTTACCGCTCAAACGCCATAGAGTGAGCAATGCAAGACTCCAACAGAGCTTCTGCCGCCTAGCGAAACAACAAAGGCATAGAGCATAGAGTAAGAAACTATATAGAGGTTTCATTTGCTCTGCCCGCGCTCTCGAGTGACTTTGCCAGTGATGCCACGTAGGGGAAAAACGGAAAAAAAGAGAGTTTTTCATTTGTTCGAATCGAGCTTGAATCCATGCCCATGGTGAATTCTTATTGCTGCACTGCTCGCTCTTATTCCTAAGGATAGGTGCGAAAACTCCCCATACTATTGCTTGTGCTTCGCACATGTTAGCAGTTGTGAGAAACCGAAGTTTGAAGAAGTTAGCTTCGAACATGGCTCTCAGCAGAGCTTTGGCAGAGGCCCGGGCAGAGCAAATGAAACCTCTATATAGTTTCTTACTCTAAGCTACAACGCCAACAATGCAATAACGACTCCACCCTCTTCTTGTGCTGCAAGTAAAGCAACAACACAAACAAGTGCAAAAATCGGTGCAATGCAGACAGGCATGGATCGCTACATTAATATCTCCAAGCGCAAGCTAACACCCCCGAAAAACTCGGACGGCAATAAGCCAAAAATAAATCCTTCCAACAAAGGCCCTGAAAATCCCGGGCTACTACATGAAAATTGATTTTCCCATTCTGGCGGAGCCTGAAACAGAGTCGGAACAATTAGCCCCAAGGAATCTAAAGCCCCCCTGTTTTAATTCGGGAGAAGATCTCGAATGCCCTAGTCAACAAAATAGTTGAGCTTGTCGGAAAAGATAACTTTCATGTTATTCCGCTTATGAAAGGGAATATAAGCGAAACTAAACTCCAAACCAAAACCGAAGACGATTTCCGAGCAGTGTCGAAGTACTTATACGATGTGAAAAAGAATTAGTACACGTACCAGCTGAAAAGTTGCAAAGGCTTGCAAGTTGTGCTCAAGGGAATAGAACCCGATTCAAAATAAACAACCTATGAGGATTTTGCGCTGCATTTTGCTATCGTTTCTTTGACAATATCATGTTGTTGTCCGATATAGACAAAACTAAGATCCTAATTCTGATATAGTAATTACTAAATCTCAAAAGAATATTTTCATAAATATTTATCTATTTTTTTTAAAATTTAATTATTCTCTTATGGGAGCTATATGATATAGAAGTCTGATTTTAATTTAATTTAAACCGAAATTCCATATTATTTAAATATTACCAAGACCCGATTCTCCTGGTGATGTTGATCAATAATATATATACTTTATAGGGTCGGAAATGTCTCCTTCACTGTGTTGCAAGCTTTTGACTGAAATTAAAATACACACCCTTCTTTCCTTGGCACGCAGTATATAAGTCGGAACGGCCGGGATCGGCCGACTATATCCTATAGCTGCCAACTAACTGATTGATCGGAAATGCCATAACTTTGGTGTTTGTTAAGTTAGGAAGTTGGGATTTTCTATGTGTTTTATTTTTGGCCAATCAATCCGACCTACCAAATTTCATAAGGATCGGCCGACTATATTCTTTAGCTGCCATATAACTGAACGATTGGAATTGGCAGAACTTTGGTGTTTTTAAAGTTATGAAGTTGGGATTTTTATGAGTGTTAAGGATGCATCATATGAATAATTTTTGATACTATAATTTACAGAATATTCTGCAAGGGTATTTCGGCTCCGCCCGAAGTTAGCTTTCCTTTCTTGTTATTTAATATATTATATATTATTTATTTGATGACCTGTTAAACACAATCCGGGCCGTTTAAACACGCAATTTTTAGGTTATTTAGTCCGTTAGTTAATAATAATTTTTACCAATCTTCCTTTTTGTTTACAAATTTTGATGTAAAATAAGAAAAACTACTTAATACTTTCACAATATGTTCCTTGAGTATTGTTCTTTATATTTGGATAGTTCAAGCTGCGTTAGTTTGTAATTTCAATTTTTTGAGGCAACATTTTTAAAAAATTAATTATATAAATTATATATATAATAAATTATATATTACTTTGATCTAAATGTTCCAGACCAAACATTGCACAATAAGCCAATGTATGCAGAATTAGTGAAATACATCATTATCAGCAGGGTCATGTACGTAAGCCCCAATAACAGAAAACGTAGACGTGTCGATCTGAAACACAATTTTGGTTTGATAACAGGAACATGTGGTAGTAAATCTAATTACAGAAATTTGCAATCAAATCCTTAACAGATTAGAAACGATTTTGAATGTTTAGAGCTGCAAAGAGGGTTAAGTCAAAACTAGAATGGAAAGCTAACTTCCGGCGGAGCTGAAGTTATTATACCCTTGCAGAATATTGATTTGCCCAAAATTATTCATATGATGCATTCTTAATACTCATAAAAAATCCCAACTTCCTAACTTTACAAACACCAAAGTCATGGCATTTCCGATCAGTCAGTTATATTGCGGCTATAGGATATAGTCGGCCGATCCCGAAGATTGCGTGCAAACTTTCAAATCAATATCTTTAAAACTGAGAGACTAGTTTGCGTAGAAACTGACAGACGAACAGACAAACGGACAGACCGACGGACAAGTTTATATCAACATAGAGTAAGAAATTACGGTGGCTCACAGCTTATTTCAACCAGTGCTCAAGTAAAACTTTAAATCGCTGTATTTGCCAAATTAAGAGATATATTGGAAAATTTAAAACGCAGATTTATAGCTCCTTATTTTAACTTTTATTTCATGAATTTTTACATTTTTAAATATTTTTTTAATATTTATTTTGATTTTAAGACTCAAATAACAGGCAAAATGAATGCCACAGCTTATTTCAACCAGACCTTAAATTTATAAATTTTTTAAAGATTAAGAACTAAAAATGATAAAATAATATTTTGTATGTCCAGCCTCCTGGTAAACAATCATTTTAAGTCTTTTTTTGGATTGAATCGACCAATTTTTAAGTCACTTGGGGACTTATTTTGGCCCATTCTTCGAGTAATGCGTTTTTTAGGTCCGTCTTATTGAAAATTTTACGTTTTCGAATTTTTCTGTCCAATATAGGCCACCAATTATCAATAACATTATTATCTGGAGACCAGGCTGGTGATTTCATGATATGCGCGCAATTTTAAATGAGCCTTTTCGGCAGAGTTCCCGATATGGGCTTGGGATAATTGTCCTGATAAAATCGGAATTTATCACGAATCACCAGATTTTCTGCACTTTGCAGTAAAATGGACTCCAATATGTTTCAATTAAGAGTTTTGTTCACTGTTGTGTCCACCAAATCCAAAATCCCGGCTCCAGCTGCCGACATACAGGCCCAAACCCACCACCAGGCTTGAACATTGCCTTTAAATATATTATATACAGCTCTATCTTTGCTTTTCGCCAAACATAAGAAGCCCCATCAGATCCAAAAATATTAAATTTTGACTCGTCGGAAAGTATTACAATGTTCCAGAAGCAGGAATCCTTATTCAAATGCTCCAAAGCAAACTTAAAGCGACACTTTTGATATTATGTGCATTTGAACGGCAAGCATGGTGGTGGGAGCGTCATGGTTTGGGCCTGTATGTCGGCAGCTGGAGCCGGGATTTTGGATTTGGTGGACACAACAGTGAACAAAACTCTTAATTGAAACATATTGGAGTCCATTTTACTGCAAAGTGCAGAAAATCTGGTGATTCGTGATAAATTCCGATTTTATCAGGACAATTATCCCAAGCCCATATCGGGAACTCTGCCGAAAAGGCTCATTTAAAATTGCGCGCATATCATGAAATCACCAGCCTGGTCTCCAGATAATAATGTTATTGATAATTGGTGGCCTATATTGGACAGAAAAATTCGAAAACGTAAAATTTTCAATAAGACGGACCTAAAAAACGCATTACTCGAAGAATGGGCCAAAATAAGTCCCCAAGTGACTTAAAAATTGGTCGATTCAATCCAAAAAAGACTTAAAATGATTGTTTACCAGGAGGCTGGACATACAAAATATTATTTTATCATTTTTAGTTCTTAATCTTTAAAAAATTTATAAATTTAAGGTCTGGTTGAAATAAGCTGTGGCATTCATTTTGCCTGTTATTTGAGTCTTAAAATCAAAATAAATATTAAAAAAATATTTAAAAATGTAAAAATTCATGAAATAAAAGTTAAAATAAGGAGCTATAAATCTGCGTTTTAAATTTTCCAATATATCTCTTAATTTGGCAAATACAGCGATTTAAAGTTTTACTTGAGCACTGGTTGAAATAAGCTGTGAGCCACCGTAATTTCTTACTCTATGTTGATATAAACTTGTCCGTCGGTCTGTCCGTTTGTCTGTTCGTCTGTCAGTTTCTACGCAAACTAGTCTCTCAGTTTTAAAGATATTGATTTGAAAGTTTGCACGCAATCTTCGGGATCGGCCGACTATATCCTATAGCCGCAATATAACTGACTGATCGGAAATGCCATGACTTTGGTGTTTGTAAAGTTAGGAAGTTGGGATTTTTTATGAGTATTAAGAATGCATCATATGAATAATTTTGGGCAAATCAATATTCTGCAAGGGTATAATAACTTCAGCTCCGCCGGAAGTTAGCTTTCCATTCTAGTTTTGACTTAACCCCTCTTTGCAGCTCTAAACATTCAAAATCGTTTCTAATCTGTTAAGGATTTGATTGCAAATTTCTGTAATTAGATTTACTACCACATGTTCCTGTTATCAAACCAAAATTGTGTTTCAGATCGACACGTCTACGTTTTCTGTTATTGGGGCTTACGTACATGACCCTGCTGATAATGATGTATTTCACTAATTCTGCATACATTGGCTTATTGTGCAATGTTTGGTCTGGAACATTTAGATCAAAGTAATATATAATTTATTATATATATAATTTATATAATTAATTTTTTAAAAATGTTGCCTCAAAAAATTGAAATTACAAACTAACGCAGCTTGAACTATCCAAATATAAAGAACAATACTCAAGGAACATATTGTGAAAGTATTAAGTAGTTTTTCTTATTTTACATCAAAATTTGTAAACAAAAAGGAAGATTGGTAAAAATTATTATTAACTAACGGACTAAATAACCTAAAAATTGCGTGTTTAAACGGCCCGGATTGTGTTTAACAGGTCATCAAATAAATAATATATAATATATTAAATAACAAGAAAGGAAAGCTAACTTCGGGCGGAGCCGAAATACCCTTGCAGAATATTCTGTAAATTATAGTATCAAAAATTATTCATATGATGCATCCTTAACACTCATAAAAATCCCAACTTCATAACTTTAAAAACACCAAAGTTCTGCCAATTCCAATCGTTCAGTTATATGGCAGCTAAAGAATATAGTCGGCCGATCCTTATGAAATTTGGTAGGTCGGATTGATTGGCCAAAAATAAAACACATAGAAAATCCCAACTTCCTAACTTAACAAACACCAAAGTTATGGCATTTCCGATCAATCAGTTAGTTGGCAGCTATAGGATATAGTCGGCCGATCCCGGCCGTTCCGACTTATATACTGCGTGCCAAGGAAAGAAGGGTGTGTATTTTAATTTCAGTCAAAAGCTTGCAACACAGTGAAGGAGACATTTCCGACCCTATAAAGTATATATATTATTGATCAACATCACCAGGAGAATCGGGTCTTGGTAATATTTAAATAATATGGAATTTCGGTTTAAATTAAATTAAAATCAGACTTCTATATCATATAGCTCCCATAAGAGAATAATTAAATTTTAAAAAAATAGATAAATATTTATGAAAATATTCTTTTGAGATTTAGTAATTACTATATCAGAATTAGGATCTTAGTTTTGTCTATATCGGACAACAACATGATATTGTCAAAGAAACGATAGCAAAATGCAGCGCAAAATCCTCATAGGTTGTTTATTTTGAATCGGGTTCTAATCCCTTGAGCACAACTTGCAAGCCTTTGCAACTTTTCAGCTGGTACGTGTACTAATTCTTTTTCACATCGTATAAGTACTTCGACACTGCTCGGAAATCGTCTTCGGTTTTGGTTTGGAGTTTAGTTTCGCTTATATTCCCTTTCATAAGCGGAATAACATGAAAGTTATCTTTTCCGACAAGCTCAACTATTTTGTTGACTAGGGCATTCGAGATCTTCTCCCGAATTAAAACAGGGGGGGCTTTAGATTCCTTGGGGCTAATTGTTCCGACTCTGTTTCAGGCTCCGCCAGAATGGAAAATCAATTTTCATGTAGTAGCCCGGGATTTTCAGGGCCTTTGTTGGAAGGATTTATTTTTGGCTTATTGCCGTCCGAGTTTTTTGGGGGTGTTAGCTTGCGCTTGGAGATATTAATGTAGCGATCCATGCCTGTCTGCATGGCTGAACCCACTTGCAGAATTGTCAATTCTTCTACCGTAGCTTTGTTTTTGCCGTTTGCACCGATTTTTGCACTTGTTTGTGTTGTTGCTTTACTTGCAGCACAAGAAGAGGGTGGAGTCGTTATTGCATTGTTGGCGTTGTAGCATAGAGTAAGAAACTATATAGAGGTTTCATTTGCTCTGCCCGGGCCTCTGCCAAAGCTCTGCTGAGAGCCATGTTCGAAGCTAACTTCTTCTAACTTCGGTTTCTCACCACTTCTAACATGTGCGAAGCACAAGTAGTAGTATGGGGAGTTTTCGCACCTATCCTTAGGAATAAGAGCGAGCAGTGCAGCAATAAGAATTCACCATGGGCATGGATTCAAGCTCGATTCGAACAAATGAAAAACTCTCCTTTTTTCCGTTTTTCCCCTACGTGGCATCACTGGCAAAGTCACTCGAGAGCGCGGGCAGAGCAAATGAAACCTCTATATAGTTTATTCAAGCTCGATTCGAACAAATGAAAAACTCTCTTTTTTTCCGTTTTTCCCCTACGTGGCAAAGTCACTCGAGAGCGCGGGCAGAGCAAATGAAACCTCTATAGGGCTCCTTACTCTATGGCCATAGAGTAAGAAACTATATAGAGGTTTCATTTGCTCTGCCCGCGCTCTCGAGTGACTTTGCCAGTGATGGCACGTAGTTAAAAAACGGAAAAAAAGAGAGTTTTTCATTTGTTCGAATCGAGCTTGAATCCATGCCCAGGGTGAATTCTTATTGCTGCACTGCTCGCTCTTATTCCTAAGGATAGGTGCGAAAACTCCCCATACTATTGCTTGTGCTTCGCACATGTTAGAAGTGGTGAGAAACCGAAGTTAGAAGAAGTTAGCTTCGAACATGGCTCTCAGCAGAGCTTTTGGCAGAGGCCCGGGCAGAGCAAATGAAACCTCTATATAGTTTCTTACTCTATGGCCGAACCATGATACAATAACATAAGGTAGTCTCGTCGGCTGTCTAAACGTTCGGGTTTTGGTCAGTGCGTGTTCCATAGAGTAAGAAGCTATATAGAGGTTTCATTTGCTCTGCCCAGGCCTCTGCCAAAGGTCTGCTGAGAGCCATGTTCGAAGCTAACTTCTTCTAACTTCGGTTTCTCACCACTTCTAACATGTGCGAAGCACAAGCAATAGTATGGGGAATTCTCGCACCTATCCTTAGGAATAAGAGCGACCAGTCCAGCTGCAGAATCTCACCATGGGCATGGAATGAAGCTCGATTCGAACATTTGCAAAACTCTCTTTTTTTCCGTTTTTCCCCTACGTGGCATCACTGGCAAAGTCACTCGAGAGCGCGGGCAGAGCAAATGACGCCTCTATACATTATTACTCTATGCGTGTTCCATAGAGTAAGAAACTATATAGAGGTTTCATTTGCTCTGCCCGCGCTCTCGAGTGACTTTGCCAGTGATGCCACGTAGGGGAAAAACGGAAAAAAAGAGAGTTTTTCATTTGTTCGAATCGAGCTTGAATCCATGCCCATGGTGAATTCTTATTGCTGCACTGCTCGCTCTTATTCCTAAGGATAGGTGCGAAAACTCCCCATACTATTGCTTGTGCTTCGCACATGTTAGCAGTTGTGAGAAACCGAAGTTTGAAGAAGTTAGCTTCGAACATGGCTCTCAGCAGAGCTTTGGCAGAGGCCCGGGCAGAGCAAATGAAACCTCTATATAGTTTCTTACTCTATGCGTGTTCCATAGAGTAAGAAACTATATAGAGGTTTCATTTGCTCTGCCCGCGCTCTCGAGTGACTTTGCCAGTGATGCCACGTAGGGGAAAAACGGAAAAAAAGAGAGTTTTTCATTTGTTCGAATCGAGCTTGAATTCATGCCCATGGTGAATTCTTATTGCTGCACTGCTCGCTCTTATTCCTAAGGATAGGTGCGAAAACTCCCCATACTATTGCTTGTGCTTCGCACATGTTAGCAGTTGTGAGAAACCGAAGTTTGAAGAAGTTAGCTTCGAACATGGCTCTCAGCAGAGCTTTGGCAGAGGCCCGGGCAGAGCAAATGAAACCTCTATATAGTTTCTTACTCTATGCGTGTTCGGCTTTTGAAGGGAAAGGTTGTCTGCGGACGAATTTTTTACGAAATTAACCCTTGAGCAACATGACATTTTGCAATGTGTGCCGCAAACACGTCGATGGCGTCAAATTTGTAAAGGCACCGAAATGTTTAGAAAAAAGATTAGAATATATTTTAGAATTAAGAATCTTAACAAAAGACTCAGTATTCAGAGACAAAAACAACGCCTAATTTCAAATTCAAAATTATTAAATATTAAATTATAAAAAAAATGTAACTCCTTTTATTATAAAAGGCAAAAAAACCCCCTGAACCATCTAAGGGTTAATCCACACATTCTATTGTCGCGCTGCTCGCACTTACTAAAAAGTTCCCATTTCACTCGCACTCATTGTTTTAATAGTAGGGTACCAAAAATTGCCGACGAGACTACCTTATGTTATTGTATCATGGGCCGAACAGCAACAAGAACGGCAGAAACAATCGACGAAGCAAACGAAGGAGCAAACGACGAACAAGAAGGAAAAGCAAACGATTAGCAAGAAGCAGCAGAATCAAACGAAGAAGCGGGCGACGAACAAGCAGAAAAAGAGTCAAATGAAGCGGCGAACGACAAGCAAAAGAAAGAAAAATCAAACGAGAAGATAAACGACGAGCTGGAAAATGAAAAGACAAATAACGATAAGAAACTTAAAATGTTAAATGACCAGAAAGTGATATTGCAAAGCGAAAACGATTTTCATTTTTAAACTAAAATGCAATTAATGGCCAGAGAGTTGGATTTAATGCATTTTGAAAGAGGGTTGCTGCAAAGAGAGAATGATTTGTTAGGGGCGGCTGATGGAGCAAATTCATGCAAGGGTTTAAAAGATGACGAAATTTCATTACAAAGCATAAAAGAAATGCGGCCGGACTTCCACGGTCAAACGTGTGTTAGTGGGTGGCATGCGCATATACAGTGGCGTCCAAGTCTGAGTACATGTTTGCAACTATTGACTTTGGGCCCGCATAAAAAAGTTAATAGTAAATGAAATGAATAAGTAAATTTTGTTGTGTTTTTTCTTTGAATATTTATTAACAAATCCTTATACAAAAGATAACAAAATAAACTAATTGGTTTCCTTAAGAAATAAAAAATATAATAAACTCGCATGTACTCAGTTATGCTTTATTTGAATTTATCAACAAAAGTTGCACAGCTGATTCAATTGAAAGCTTAATTACCAAATTTTACCGTTTGTTTTTGAGAAGCTTCTATTTTAAAGTTCTTTATGAAAGAATTTAACTAAAAACATACGAAATCTCACGTGTTTTTGCTGTTTTTCATAAAAAATAAAAAAATGAAGAAATTGTCAAGAGACGTTTAAGATTCGGTTGTAAACCTAACAGAAAATGGATGTTCGACACGAATAATATCCAAAAAGTTAAAAATCAGCCAATCAGCAGTCATTCGTGTGCAAAAAAGGCGCGACGCGGTACCCAAGGTACAGAGAAGTGGTCCACGTCGAATTTTGACTGATGCAGATGCAAGGCTTATGATCCAAAAATTAAAAATGAGAAAAATTGTAGACCCAAGGATGCATCCGCAGCCATAGGTAAGCCCGTCAGCCAGTGGACAGCGTGTCGAGCACTCAGGCGCATTGGATACGTCTCAAAAGTGAAAAAGAAGAAGCCGGCCTTGTCCAACAAAAATATAAAAGCGCGACTAAAATTTGCGAGGGCGCATAAAAATTGGAAGTTGGACGACTGGAAAAAAGTTATATGGTCTGATGAATCTAAATTCAATCGATACCAGTCGGATGGTAAAAAATATTGTTGGAAGAAGCCTGAAGAGTCGTTGCAGAAACGGCACGTACAAGAAACCGTGAAACATGGAGGAGGAAGTGTCATGGCCTGGAGCTGTTTTACTTGGAGCGTTGGACCAATTAAGAAAATAGGTGGAATTATGAAGAAGGAAGACTATCTTAATATTCTGCAGACCCATCTTTGCGATTTTGTTGACAAATGTGCATATAAGGAGAGTGACATCACATTCCAACAAGATGGGGATCCAAAACACACTTCCAAAATCGTCAAAGAATGGATCGCAAAAAAACATTTCAAGTTAATGGAGTGGCCAGCACAGAGTCCTGATCTCAATCCTATCGAAAATTTGTGGTCGATAGTGAAAAGACGATTGGGACTCTACGAATCGGTACCAGCAAACCAGCACGAGTTGTGGCAACGAGTTCAGCAAGAATGGAGAGCTATTCCAAAAGAAATCATACAAAATTTGGTAGAAAGTATGCCAAATCGAATAAATAGCGTAATTAGAAATAAGGGTCTTTGGACCAAGTATTAAAAAATAAGCGTTTGTTGAAAAATTCAAATAGAGCATAACTGAGTACATGCGAGTTTATTTTGTTTTTTATTTTTTAAGGAAACCAATTAGTTTATTTTGTTATCTTTTGTATAACAAATCCGTTAATAAATATTCAAAGAAAAAACACAAAAAAATTGGATTCATTTATTTACTATTAACTTTTTTATGCGGGCCCAAAGTCAATAGTTGCAAACATGTACTCAGACTTGCACGCCACTGTAAACTTGCTAGAAACAACGTATATTCAGCAAACTGAAGGGTGATGCACAAGCCTGGGTGTACTCAAAACCAGAATTCCCAAACGACAAGATTGATACCCTGTTGATGTCGATGGAAAAAGCTTTTCTTCCAAAGAAGAGTGCCATTATGTTGCGCAAGAAGTTTGAAACTCGCAGATGACAAACAAATTAATCGTTCTCGGCGTATTTTAACAGCAAAGTGATACTATCCAACGGACTTCAAATGTCACAGCGTGAGTTGATGTGCTTTAAATTAAAGGATGACCTTTAAAAGATCGGAGAATCCACTAGCATCGTTGGATCGAGAAGCAAGCTTTCCGGTGCTACAATTGAAATTGCTTGGGACGCATCGCCTCAGATTGCCGTAAGCCAAGACGAGAAGTTGGAGCCTGCTTTGTGTGCGGAAAGATGGGTCACCTTGCTGCAGCCTGTGACCAAAACAAGAAGACATCAGCCACAGATACTCGCAAAGGTGATTACTTAAGATATGTAAGCATGGAAATAGAGCGTAGCATTAGTGAATCGTTTTTTATAGAGTGCCTGTTAGACTCAGAAAAATCCCAACTTAAAACTGAGAGACTAGTTCGCGTAGAAACTGACAGACGGACATGCTTATATCAACTCAGGAGGCGATCCTGATCAAGAATATATGGTCGGAGATGTCTCCTTCACTGCGTTGCACACTTTTGACCAAAATTATAATACCCTCTGCAAGGGTATAATAACTGAAAGACCAATTATTATTTTTCTCGACAAATTGAATTTATACGAAACGGAGAAATCAGGGATGTCCAACATTATTTTCATGAATTCAAAATCAAATTAACTTACAAAGAAATGACAAATACTTTCGCAAAAGTTATCATCAAAGAATATCTATGCACAAAAAAGAGCGCAATATACTTTCACGGTGACCCAGATGTTCTTATTTTCCAACAAGCTTATGTAGAATAATGAATCCAATTCATTTAACAAAATTAGTAAAATGCACCAAAAAGTTAGTTTAAGTACGCAGATATGTATATACTCAAATTTCACCACTCTTGCCATAACAAAAGTACTCAATGAAATGGGAAAACTACAATAAATTAAAGCAGACAAAGATTCGAAATTTTTGTGTGCAGCTCTACATAATTGGTTAAATTGAGAAGGGATCCAAATTCAAGTTAATAATTTTCCATATTCCTAGCGAAATTGTTAAAGCACCAATTTTTGAAATAATTCCGTATCCAGATGATAATAATACCATTCTAAAAGGAAATACTACTGGACAAATATTATCTTCACAAAGAAAAAGTATATAACAAACAAGGAAAAATAGTTTTTGACGAATGTATAAATGGAATAATTGAACAAGAATCCACAAGCTGCAAATATACAAAAACCCATACAAATTTCCAAATTAATCATTTCGAACCAAATATTTTATTGACATGGAATATCCTTAAAACATTTTTAAATCAAAATTGTATTAATAAAGATATTTCTATAGTTGGTAGTAATTTTATTAAGATACTTAATTGTTCAGTGCCGTCATATGAAATCATACTTTCAAATACCATGTTAGAATACACACAAAGCATTTACATAAATAATAATGTAACAAAATTGGAACCTTTGTCATATATTCAGACAAAAGAAATGACAGCAGCACACAAAATATATTATAATCTATTCAAAATAATAACCCCAACCACATTTGTAATTACATTTATAAGCACATTATTATATCTATTCTCTAAGTTTAAAAATATGCCAAGGAAACTATTGTAAAATATGTAAAATCAAAGGAAGAAACACCAAAAATCCAAGAAAATGCAAACGATCAGCCTACGATAAACTTAGAAGATAATATTTTGTTGTATCCAAGAGGACAGGCCAAATTCTAAGTTTGGGGGAGTGACTTATCCATAGCACCACATACCTCTATGTACATGTCTACACACCCACACATACACATTACTTTAAGACACCCTCAGAGAAATCGAAACCTAATTGTCAACAAGCCAATGGAAAATTTCCATGTTTTTTAAAAGCTTCAGACTATAGACTATACAATTGGAGCGAGACAAGTAAGAAGAAGTTAGCTTCGAACATAGCTCTCAGCAGAGCTTTGGCAGAGGCCCGGGCAGAGCAAATGAAACCTCTATATAGTTCCTTACTCTATGCTGGTATTTATTGAAGGAGCTATGAACCAGGACCAATATTTATGAATTTTGAAGGAGAATTTAAAGCAGTCGGCGGAAAAAATGGGCATTGGCTAGACTTTTAAGGTGACCCGAAACATAAGGCCCATAAGTTTAGGTCCTGGGTACTTTATAACTGTCCAAAAGTTTTGGAAACGGCTCCTTAATAGCCTGATCTCAATCCGACTGAGAATTTGTGGAGTGAGTTGGACCGCCGTGTTCACAAAATGCCAATTTCTTCCATATCGGCCTTGAAGGAACGGCTTCAGGAAGAGTGGGCTAAAATTGTCCCCGAATACACCAAAAAACAAGAGAGAACGCTATAGTCGAGTGCATCGACTATTAGATACCCGTCAGCTAATCAACTTAATATAAATATGCCTTCTTGTATGTTTTTTTAAATTATCAAATTATCAACTTAAATTCGGCGATCTCTTAGAGCTGGCAGCTTTACAGCACGAGCATCAGCACCAGCGCTGCTTTAGCGCAGGCAGCTTTTGTCCTGCACCAGCAGCTGTGTTTATGTTTATGTTTTTGAGTGCAATAAATTCACTCGAAAAATATAAAACATACATACTTATATTGGCTAAACACATTCTTAAATAGTATTATGTATATTAAAGTCTAAATGTTTCCACAACACGAGTAACGGGTATAGCGAATAGCTTTCTTTGAAAGGAGTTATCTTTGCCGGGCAATTGCAACTGTGTACAATGTAAATACATACATATGTATGTATTTGTTTGACTCAGACCTCCAATTTGGCTAACTTGATTTGATTTGCATAGTTCTTGGGATATAGTTCGGTATTGACAAATGAAAACCATCGCAATTTCCTTTAATAGAAATCCTTATCGAGAATTTACGATGACTCTGTTGAGCACCTTGGCCAGCTGTTCCAAAGTTATCCGTTAGATGGCGCTATTGCATTGCGCATCTACCCCAAGGCATTGGTACCACGGGCCATGAAAGGCTGAAATATAGGCGCTAGCCAGGCTTAAGCGTTTAATGGGTTTTTGGGCGTTAGAGTGGGCGTGGCAAACTTTTATTAGGCGATTGGCCTACGTATTGACGAAACAAATACACCCAAAAAAAAAAACCGAAAGTGTAATTTTAATAAACGTGTATTACTAACTATCGACAGTATTAAAGTATGCGTATTAATTCAATACCTAAAAATATAACGCCTATACTTTTTAGTGTTAATTCTATAGCGAAGAGTCTAAAATTCTAATATGTGGTGTAATTTTTATACCACATACAAATAAGTTTTCAGTTTAAAATTAATACTCCTGGCTTCAAGAAAAACTACAGGCAGTATACAGGAATTCAGTATTAATTTATTACCAAATAATATGAAACCTATACTCAGTAGTAGTAATTCAACACCACATAGTATAAGGCCAATACTCTGTAGTTTAAAATTGGTAAATTGAATATAAATAAACGTAAGTACATCAACGTTATAATTGTTCTGTGCAAAAATCGCAATCAACTAGTGGTTTTTACAAGTTATTTGCGCAGTCGTAGATGTACAAATGTATATATGTGCTCCGCCAACAGGCGTATGTATGTATGTATATGTATATATTCACATGTTTGTATCTATACGCGTGCGCAAATCACTTAGGTGAAACAAATTCTTGCACCGGAAATAGTTAAGTTATGTTTATCATCAATATATACGTTTCTTTATGCACAACCTTTTGGAAGATTGTGCAAAAAATTAAATTAATTTCTATATTTACATGTACATTTTAACAACAAATTTATTTGTTTCAGTTTTTCAAATACTACAGTTATTTTGCTAGCTAAGTAGGAACAAAATATACGAATGTAATTATTATAACACATGTATATTAAATTTAATAAAGTCAATTGTCGTCCGAATTTTACATATTAAAAAATATTTCTGGTTATCATTTGGATCAAATGGTGAACACCAGCGGCTGGAGGGTGCCTGAAAAAAATCAATTGGCAGATTCATTCTTCTTCAAGCCCCAAAAAATAGACATGCTTATAGGCGCAGACTTGTTCTTTGAACTATTGTCAGTCGGCCAGATAAAGCAAGGGCCTGAGTTTCCCATTTTGCAGAAAACAGTTCTCGGCTGGATAGTGTCAGGGAGATGTGCCTCAGAAAAAATAAGAAATGCTGCAAAGTTGGTACATCTCAGCTGCCAGGAGGAAGTGTTGCAGTCAATAGACACAACCCTGCAGAAATTTTGGTCTGTGGAGGACTTGCCGCCCAAGGCCAAGGTCCATACTCCTGAGCAGCAACTTTGTGAGCAACACTTTGAGAAAAATACTCAAAGATTGTCGTCCGGAAGATTTTCGGTTCGTTTGCCGTTCAAATCTGACCCGAACACTCTTGGTTCATCATATGAAGTTGCGAAACGTAGATTTTTGTCGCTTGAAAGAAGATTATCCAAAGATCCTTCTTTAAAAAAGATGTATCTGGAATTCATGGAAGAATATGAAGCCATGGGCCACATGTCTTCCACTGACAATAAAATTCCAGACAGTTCGCACTATTTCATTCCGCACCAATGCGTGCTGCGACCTCAAAGCACCTCGACAAAGTTGAGAGTGGTATTCGACGCCTCGAGCCGTACATCGACGCAGGTCGCGTTGAATGACATCTTGATGGTTGGCCCCACCATTCAAGAGGAGCTGTATTCGACTCTTCATCGGTTCAGACTGCACAAGTTTGCGCTTGCAGCAGACGTAAAAAAGATGTATCGTCAAGTAATGGTTGACGAAGCTGACTGAAACTTTCAGCTCATAGTGTGGAGACGAGATCCATCTGAGTCTCTAAAAATCTTCAAGCTGAACACCGTGACTTATGGAACTTCGCGAGCACCCTAACTTTGACTTTTATGTTGACGATTTGTTGACTGGCGCCAGATGCGTTGAGGACCTGCTAAGCCTTCGAGACGAAGTTTCTCAGGTATTGCAAGAGGCAGGATTTGAATTGGCAAAGTGGTTTTCTAACTGCCCAGAGTTATCCGCATCTGAAAGCGCTGTCATGCCGCTAACGGCAGACTCAGACGTAACTAAAAGCCTTGGCGTGGTTGGTTGCCGGGTAAAGATTACTTTCAATTTCGGTTGGATGACTCTTTCCTGGATCTTCGTGCGACAAAACGAAACATACTGTCGGTGACTGCCCGACTTTTCGATCCGCTTGGCCTATTGTGTCCTCTAGTGACTAGGCCAAAATGTTGTTGCAGGAACTTTGGCTTCGAAAGTTAGAGTGGGACGAGTCGCTGCCGATGCAACTGCAGACATCTTGGGAAGCTTTTAAGGGAACGCTGTTGCAGCTGCCCAAGATCAAGGTATCGCGATTCGTTCATACAGACGCCAAAGTCCCAGCAGAAATACATGGTTTCGCTGACGCTTCCATGCGAGCATATGGAGCGTGCATCTACGTTCGCACTAGTACCGCTGAAGGTTTAAAAGTATCTTTATTGACAGCAAAATCCAAAGTAGCCCCCCTCAAGACGAAAACTTTGCCTCGCCTTGAGTTGTGCGCAGCTCACCTTCTTGCGGATCTTGTAAGACCATTGCTTAATTTTCCGATTACAAAAGTGTTCCTCTGGAAGGATTCGGAGATCACTTTGCATTGGATCAAAACGCATCCTTCGTCGTTGTCAGTTTTTGTCTCAAACCGAGTGGCGGAGATTCAAGAGTGGTCGGAAAAAGCAATCTGGAGACATGTCCCCACGAAAGTAAACCCAGCAGACATTGTGTCACGGGGATGTAACGTTGAGGAACTTACTGCTTCTATTTGGTTCGCTGGGCCGTAGTTTTTGCTCGATGCAGAAAAAGATTGGCCAGTAAATCGACACTTCGAAGTACCTGCTGATATCGTGTCGATGGAATTACGCAAATCAGCATTGGCGCTTGTGGTAATTCCAGAGCCCAATTATGTGCTTCAGAAAATAGAATCCTTTTCGACGCACATAAGGCTTCTAAGGGTTTTCGTGTGGGTCTTACGGTTTATTCAAAGGTGTAAAAAAGTGTCACAGCCCTTTGAAAAAAGTGTTACACCAAGAGAACTGAATTTTGCGTTCGAGAAAATAGTGGAAGTGATCCAATCTCACGAGTTCATTGACGACATGGGTAAAATTCGAAAAAATAAACTGGTAGCAACGAATATACAAAAACCAAGCCATTTTCTTCAGGAGAAGAAATTAGATTGGTGTTCCTCGAGTTGGGGGTCGGTTATTGAATGCTCCTATCCCGTACGAAGCCAAATTCCCGTTGTTGTTGTCGAAAGGCTCACAGTTTGTTAAAACGTACGTGTCCTACCTGCACGTTACAAATTGTCATGCTGGCCCTCGAGCTCTTGTAAGTCTGTTGCGAGAAAAGATATGGTTGGTTAATGCGCAGGAAGTTTGCCGCAGAACAGTTCGTTCTTGCATTCGTTGCTTTCGGTGCAAGCCGCAACTCTTGACGCAAATCATGAGGAACTTGCCATCAGACAGACTTCGAGCTCTCCGCCCTTTTAATATCTGTGGTGTTGATTTTTGTGGCCCATTTAACACAACGTATCGTATCCGTGGCAAGCCACCGTACAAATCATACGTGGCATTGTTTGTATGTTTTGCGTCCAAAGCGGTCCACTTAGAGTTAGTGTCTGACCTCACCACTGATGCGTTTTTGTTGGCATTCCAAAGGTTCGTGAGTCGACGCGGGATTCCGGAGAAGGTGTGGTGCGACAACGCGACGAACTTCGTCGGAGCCGATCGCCACATGAGAGAGTTCCGGGCCCGTCTGGAGGAGCAGGGGGGCGGTATCGCAACATTCGCATTAAGAAAAGGATGCGAGTTTGCGTTCATACCGCCCAGAGCACCTCACTTCGGCGGACTTTGGGAGGCAGGTGTGATGTCTGCAAAGCACCTGTTCCTTCGGACGGTCGGCGAAGACATCCTGACCGCGGAGGAGCTCGGAACTCTCCTCACCAGCGTGGAGGCCGTGCTCAACTCCAGGCCCCTCGGAGCGATCAGCACGGATCCCAACGACGGCGAAGCCCTAAGCCCAGGCCATCTCCTGATCGGCGGGCCCCTCCTAGCTCCACCCTCAGCAGCGCTCCCGGACCAAGTCAGACCAAACCTGCTTACGACGATGGCGCAGTGTCTCGTGTCTCAGGCACAGGTTTTGCCAGCGTTGGTCCCGGGAGTACATCTCGAGCCTCCAGGCGAAAAACAAGTGGCACCAGGAGGTTCAAAACGTCGACGTGGGAGCTCTCGTCGTCGTCGCCGAGGACAACCTTCCGCCGCAGCAGTGGATGACCGGGCGGATCGTGGCGGTGCACGTCGGCGCTGACGGCAAGGTCCGAGTGGCGGACGTGAAGACGAAGGATGGGACGTATCGGCGAGCGGTCCATAGGCTGGCGGTGCTGCACCCAAAAAAAAATAGTCATAGAAACGAAACTATTGTTATATGAATTCTACACTATTCAGTATAAACAAGAGAGAACGCTATAGTCGAGTGCCTCGACTATTAGATACCCGTTACTCAGCTAAACAACTTAATATAAATATGCCTTCTTGTATGTTTTTCGCCGCTCGAATTAGCTCCCGATTTTTATGTTAAAATCGGTACCCAGGGAACACCTCCAATTTGGCTAACATAATTTGATTTGCATAGTTCTTGGGATATAGTTCGGTATTGACAAATGAAAGCCATCGCATTTTCCTTTAATAGAAATCCTTATCGAGAATTAACGTTGACTCTGTTGAGCACCTTGGCCAGCTGTTCCAAAGTCATCCGTTAGATGGCGCTATTGTCCCATGAAAGCCAGGCTTAAGCGTTTAATGGCTTTTTGGGCGTTAGAGTGGGCGTGGCAAACTTTTATTTGGCCAATCGATAGGTATTGACGAAACAAATACATGTCAAAAAAAAATTTTCATAATAGCATGAAAACTTTGGCCACAGCTTGTGACTTGTGGGCGTCAGAGGGGGCGCTGCGTAGGAACTCCTAAAATCTACATGCAAAATGCCAATCTTCTAGCTTTTATAGTTTCCGAGATCTCAGCGTTCATACGGACAGACAGACGGACAGACGGACATGGCTAGATCGAATCGGCTAGTGATCCTGAACAAAAATATATATACTTTTTAGGTTCGGAATCGCTTCCTTTTACCTGTTACATACTTTTGCACGAATACAATATACCCTTTTACTCTACGAGTAACGGGTATAATTATTCAAAATATTGGCCGATACCATAAAAAATAATGGCTATCATACCAAGTATTAAAAGAAGTTTATTTTCATCATAAACGAGGACGGAAGCTAACTTCGGCAAGCCGATGTTTTAATACCCTTGCAGACTTTGCCGAAATTACTAAAATTGAGAAAGTAGCGAAAGGAATAAGGTATACATAAATAAAATAGATTTGCATAATTTCATGTCATGTAAAAATAGAAAAAAAGGGATATTTTACAGCCTTTAACAATTATTCCTACGGAAGCTATAAGATATAGACGTCCGATTCGCAAGTGCTTTTACGCTGATCAAAGTATGAGTAAATAAATAAGACTTGGAAAAATTTATGCCAATAGCTATATCAATAGCAAAATATAATATTTTGAAAAACATCAAATTTGGACCGATTTTACCCTATTGTTCCTATGGGAGCTATAGGATATAGACGTCCGATCGGCACGCGCTTTTACCCTGATCAAGGTATGCATAAAAAAATACGATTTGGAAAGATTCTTGTCAATAGCTTTTACACTGCACGAAATATCATCAATTCTTGGAAGATATATCCGATTGTTCCTATGGGAGCTATAGGATATAGACGTCCGATCGGGGCGATTTTCAAACTTGATCTGCGTACACATGTTTTAGGACGAGTGTGAATGTTTCAGATCTATAGCTTGTAAACTAAGTTCCCAAACGGTATTGAAACAGACGGACAAACGGACAGACGGACATGGCTATATCGACCCCCCTATTGATCCTGATCAAGAATATATGTTTACAAACTTCTGACCAAAATTATAATACCCTCTGCAAGGGTATAAAAATGTTTTTTGTTGTTATATAAGTTAAATCCAAATGGGTAACGCAAAATTTTAAGTTTTTTTGTTTATCTTTATCTTTGTTTTTAGTTTTAATTTTAAATAAAACCCTAATATATGCACCTTCCCGAATAGGTATAAAAAAACTTTATTTTCCCAGTTTTAGGTTTGTTGTTATTGTTAGTTTTAAACACTTTCCACTGTACATATAGCTGCCATAGAAACGACGGCAAAATGCAACGCAAAATCGACATACATAGCATCATTGTTTTTAGTTATATATGCATAGAAATCGAAATGTAGTCGATTTGTAATAACTGCAAGGGTGTATAAACATTGGCTTGCCGAAGTTTGCTTTCTTTCTTGTTTTTGTCTAATCCCTCTATACTTTAAATTGTATAATGATACATTTTAAATCAAAAATCGTCTTAGGGACTTAAATAAAACAAAAGTTGTTTGACTTTACAAGGTAAAAAGGTATAAAACAATCACTTTGTGACAGTAACTTTTTTAAGTTGCAGAAAATTATTAATGATGAAAAACTAGGTGTCGAAAATGTTATTTCTTTGGGTTCATGTAATGTATGGTAATTTTACATTGTGGTTCATGTCTTGGTACTCAGTGGTTTTGTTTTTGGAGTGAACTTTTTAGCACCAACGAATGTGGATAAATTTTCTGAAAACCTTTGTTTAATTTTCATGAGAGTTTCAAAGTATGTTTTTTGTGAAGCCTTGTTTTTTATTTTTACCCCTTCCTTTTGTGTGGTTCAAATCAGGTATTGATTTACTGTTAGATTATATTCTTAAAAACTATAAGTTTAATTTTCAAGAAGCTTTCTGACAAGATGCTGGAATTTTCGCTAAATACGAGCAACTTTGTGAGGACATTATTATTCAAATGCAGTTTTAATTACTTCCGGACTTTTAATACAATTTTCATATCATATAGGAATTTCAAAATTTTTGTTTACGTGCCTAAGTAGCGAGACAATAAAACACAAGAAAGGAAAGCTAACTTCGGCAGAGCTGAAGTGGATATACCCTTGCAGAATATTCTGTAAATTATATTGGTTGGGCAAAAATAAAAGCCATAAAAAATCTCAACTTCCTAACTTTAAAAACACCAAAGTTATGGCATTTCCAATCGTTCAGTTATATGGCAGTTATATGATCGGATCCTTATGAAATTTGGCAGGTCGGATTGATTGGCTAAAAATCGCAACTTCCTAACTTTACAAACACCAAAGTTACGGCAGTTCCGATCAATCAGTTATATGGCGGCTATAGGATATAGTCGGCCGATCCCGGCCAAATCGATATCTTTAAAACTGAGAGACAGACAGGCGGACGGATAGACAGACAGACATACAGACGGACATGCTATATCAACACAGGATGCGGTCCTGATCAAGAATATATATATACTTTATAGGGTTGGAGATATCTCCTTCACTGCGTTGCACACATCGGACCAAAATTATAGGGTAAAAAAATAGTACTCGTGCTCAAAATTTCAAACTTTCTCAATCGTTGCTAAGTAACCGAGGCTAATTTGATGCTCATTTATTTATAGTTGATAGGTTGATTGTTGTAGGGTATGTTAAGATTTATTATAGGAATCTTTAAGTTTATTTATGAATAATTTGAAATATGATCTGCTCTCATTTTCATTTAAAAGTACCGAATGTTAAGGAATATTTTTTAGAGATATACATAATCTAAGAAGGAAGAAAGAACAAAAAAAATTAAAAATAACAAAATTATACTTTTTTACTCTTGCAAAGGTTATTATAATTTTAGTCAAAATTTTGCAACGCAGCAAAGGAGACATATATTCTTGATCAACATCACTCGATCCGGCTCGTTCCGACTTATATACTACCTGCAATAGAAAGACATTTTTTTGGAACGTTTTAAGCAGACAGCCTTAAAACAGATAGACGGACGGACATTCGGACATGGCTATATCTATTCTCTTGGTGATGCTGATTAAGATATATACTTAATAGGATCGCAAACGTCTCCTCCACTAATTAGCAAACTTTTGATTGAAATTATAATACGCTCTGCTAGGGTATAAAAAAGACTTCAAAGGTTTGCCAATACGTATTAATTTTATGAGAAACAAGAAAGGGGTTGCTTCCTGCAAGCCGAAGTTTATATACCCTTGCAGTTATTACAAATCGACTACATTTTGCCTATATTACTAAAAACAATGAAGCTGTGTCGATTTTGCGCTGCATTTTGCCATCGTTTCTATGGCAGCTATATGATATTGTTGTCCGATTTTAATTTAATTAAAACCTTAATTCCAAAATATGTCAATAATAAGTCAAATTCCAAAGAACAAAAAAAAAATTTAAAACAACAAAGTTATAATTTATTGAATTTTTTTCCGATTGTTCCTATGGGAGCTATATATATATAGTCACCCGATCCGGCTCGTTCCGACTTATATACTACCAGCAATGAAAAGTACACTTTTGGGAGAGTTTCAAGCAGGACGCTTTAAAACTGAGGGACTAGTTTGAGTAGAAACGGACGGACGGACGGACAGACGATGGCTAGACTCTCATGGTGATGCTGATCGATAATATATAGGGTCGGACTATAAAAATAGAAATTATATAAGATTAAATAATAATTCCAAATAGGCTTCTAATAGATAGCTTTATAATATATGTATATTCCAAGTAAATGTTTTTAAAAATAAAACAATAAAACACTGATATTTTTATTATTAGTATTATACAGTAAAATAATTGAAAACGAGAAAGGAAAGCAAACTTCGGCCGGAGCCAGAGTTGATAGAAGATATAGTCGGGCGATTCTTATGAAATTGATTGGCCAAAAATAAAACCTATATAAAATCCCAATTTTCTAACTATACAAACACCAACGTTTTGTAATATTCGATCTATATAGTGGGCCAATCCCGGTCGTTCCGACTTCTATACTGCGTGCAAAGGAAAGAAGGGTGTGTGCAAAGTTTCAATTCAATATCTTTAAGTCTGAGAGACTAGTTTGCGTAGAAACAGACAGACGGACAGACAGACGGACATGCTTATATCAACTCAGGTCACGATCCTGATCAAGAATATTTTTACAAAATTAGGACTGCTCTTTAAAACTACTGGCATAGAAAACTTTAAAAAAACTTAAAATGTATATGTAGTTATTAAACATTTACGTATAGTTTTAATTATTTTTACAAATTCAAAAATTCGATTTCAAACTTGTGAAAATCGGATTGACTATATTATATATGTACATAGCTGACATTGGAAAGTTACAACTATTATTATAAACATGGTTAGCAAATCTAAACGGCTTCGTGATATTGATTTCAAAAATACATTTTGAAAGTAATATTTCATTATTCATTATTCAGACAAATGTGCATAACATTTGTTTTAAGTAATATAAAAGATTTAATATTTGGTTATATCCAATGAAACAGTTATGTTAAAGCTTTTTTGCAGAAAGCTCGTGCAGTAAAGTTTGTTCTCAAATCGTAAATAGAGCTGAACTGTTCTGCCAGCTGAAATCCGAATAATGTCTGTTAGAATAGTAGCACACTAGTCCTTCAAAGAGCTGCACTGAAAACCGTGAGTTTCTCTTAAAAGCTCCAGTGACAAGTGCGTTTTGGGATTCAACGCCTAGAGCTGGGATGTCTTTCTTCAGTCCAGCATCCTACTGCTCAACAAGCAGAGCAAGTCTCTGTGAGTCTCACAAATTTCTAGTAAGTGGATTCAAACTGTCGGAATTGGCGCAATTGTGTGGAATAATCAAAACGATTCACCTCTTTAAGTCGATTTGGCAGTGAAGTCTTATCCTGTAAAATCGCAAACAATCGGATTATCTGAGTGCGGTTACGTTAAGGAATATATAAAAACTTTGTTAAATAAGTAAAAACACAGAGTATCTGACAAGTGGATTTGTTGAAAAGTGAAAGTAAAACTAACAAAAAAGTCTACCAAATTAGTGACTTTGTATAATGTGTCCACGAAACATAAATTAGTGTAACTAAGTATGCAATGCTTACAAAAGAAGAAAAAATTTCGGTTATTAAACTTACTTCAAAATCCGTTTTACATATAACAAATAACGCAATCAAATTTTAGAAGCTACGCTGGTAGTAAAGTTTTATGGCTATCAAGAAAAATCGAAGCCTTTCTTGAAATATTGTTAAATTACTTGTGTTAAGTATGTAAATTAAATATCATTGCTCAGCTAAGTTTGGCTATAATCACCCATTAAGTGATTTTAAATCTACGATAAATCTCACAGTACAATGTAATATTTAAAATAAATATGAATGGGAATAAATCATAAGTCACCCTGCTATAATAAATTCGGTTAAAAAATTTATTACGGACAACCAAGTCTTCCACTGACTATTCGGATTACAAACCAATTTCGAAAGGTAATTATTTGCCTCCGAGGCGACAATTCCTTTAACTGCCTATGCACAAAAACTAGTTTTTAGAAATCATATCAAAAATAAACGTTCTTCATCTTTCCCATACACTTTTAATTTAAGATCATAAATCTAACTTCATCATAAAATATATTAGTTTTTGAGAAAACTACCAAAGAACGTTTTTTTTAAGTTAAGGCTCAGCTTAGACTGGGGTGAAGCTAGGCAAACTTGTTTGGTTAGGGCATTTTTAAAATTTTGTGAATATTTTCGTTACGTAACCATTATAAGAGAAATGATTATTTTTTAATTTTTATTTAAATAAATATTATTGTGAGCGATTCCTTAAGAATATTAATATTTAAGATTCCAAAATTATTTCGACAATTGTCGATAACAAAGATAAAAGTTTGGTTTTAACGCTTCAGTTAGACTCCTGATTAGGAAGATAACACTTAAGCACCACGAGTTGCATCTTCAAAATACGCGCTAATAATAAACGACACTTTACATATGTTATTAACAGCCGCGTTAACGGTCTAAAAATTACAGTTTTCTAAGGCTTTAAAAGCACATATTATTATTATTTGCGAAAAGGTTGTTGTTTACTATTCTTGAATAAAAAACATGACTTTCTTAAATATATAATAACTACCAAAGAGTACAGACTAAAGATGAATTTGTGTTGCAAAAATATTCAGCGCTATTTCTTTTGAATAAAAAATGTTTTCTTTTATGACATAATAATAGATCACTTTAACCTTATTACAACAAGTACTGGCTTTCATCATTGCCATTTCAACAATTTTTCTGAACCATAAACATCTTTTATATTTCAGTCTGCTGCCCTCGGTACGGTTTAATTTAGGTTTGAAGAGTATTCATGAGGACATTTTATTAAATTACTTTTGACGGTGAAATCAAGCTTTTGTTATTGTCTAACACAATGTATATTTTCTTCAGTTATATAATTTATGAAATATTTCGTATGTTTACCTCTGCAAAAAGACTTTGCGCACAAAAAAGAACTAGCCGCTATAACCTCAGACATATTACTGATTGAAGCGCTGCCTAGTGAGGTAACGGAAGCCGTCTTGGGAAACAATGATAGTCGGGAAATAACTTTTAAAAATTTTCAACAATGCCCAACTTACAATATTGAAAACTTTGTCCGTCGTTTTAAAGCCGCTTAACAATAACAATATTTAACCATCCTAATTAGGAAAACTATTTACAAAATTAGGTATTTAAAAAATTATTCTTTTTGTTTTATCATTTAGATGATCATTTCACCAATTGTTAATTTGATTGCATAGAAGAGTTATTCGCAATAAGGACCATGCGAATAATAAAAGTGGTATTTTTTTAAAACTTTTTGAAATGTATCCAAAAATGGCATTTTTTTGCAATTCAAAGATAAGAACAGAAAGCCCCAAGTGGAAAAATGGCACCATCCTTTTCGGAATTTTTTTTCCATTTCCTAATATAAATTTAACTGATACTTTTTTAAATTGCTTTTACATACGTAATTACCTCTTGTAACCATACAACTTAAGTAAATGAACATTGTCATGTCTTAAATGACACTCAATCAATTAAAACATAAGTGCAATATTATTTTCTTGAGGGTTAAAGCGGGAGAGTAACACGCTGATACTTACATATATCGAAGCCTGTACTTATCTAAATAAACAGAATGCAAGATTTTAAACTGATTTTTAAAAAAATCGGATCGTATAATTGCACAATTTTATTTTGAACTCAATTTAAATTACAAAAAATCCACCCAAAAAAATATATATGTATTAAGAATTTTATTTTGGTAAAATTTAACCAATATTTTTTAAAATTACTTAAAGAACACTATATTAATTTTTTTGATAATTTAAAAAATGTTATATGGTAGATATAGGATATAGTTTGTCGATCCTTAAGAAATTTGGTAGGTCAGATTGATTGCCTGAAAATAAAACCCATAGAAAATCACAACTTCCTAACTTTACAAACACCAAAGTTTTGGCATTTTCAATCATTCAGTTAAATGGCAGCTATAGGATATAGTCGGCCGATCCCGGCCGTTCCGACTTATATACTGCGTGCAAAGGAACAAAGGGTGTGTGCAAAGTTTCAATGGGATATCTTAAAAATGAGAGACTAGTTCGCGTAGAAACAAACAGATTGACAGACGGATATGCTTATATCAACTCAGGACGCGATCCTGATCAAGTATATTTATACTTTTTAAGGTCGAAGATGTCTCCTTCACTGCGTTCCACACTTTTGACCAAAATTATAATACCCTCTGCAAGTATAAAAAAAAACATCATATATATGTAAGAAACTTACTTAAAACCAAGAAAGAAAAGCTACCCTTGCAGAATATTCTGTAAGTTATATCTCAAAAATGTAGTGTTGCGGTTTTCAATAAAATTTTTCGCTCCACCTCATCCTTCATTTAGTCGCAACCTCCAGTATATAGTCGTATTTTATCCGCTTTTCACATATTCGTTTTTCCTTACAGATCTCTGGTTGCAAATGTTTTTGAAAGATTGTGAATAAAATCAGCTAAAAGAAATTTCAACATAAAACTCTACCAATCATCCAGTTATCTTGCATTTGAAGCACCTCCCTACAAAATTCAGACTTAAATAACTAAATATATTTATATACTGGAAGGAAATCAACACAGTAGCAATGCTGTGTGCCAATATTTGGTAGCGAGACCTAAGAAATATTCAGTGAAAAACGGCAAATTATTGCAAATGAAACCTGAGATTGTGTGAACTTTGGATATTAATATAAATCGACGACCACATCGCATTTTCAGAGTTGGTTTGAATTTCGAAGACAGAATAAAACTCACGGCCACATTTGCCCACAAGTGGGGCCCTAAGGCTGAGACTTTGTGATGGAATCCCGTTTGGAATGGAGGAGACACCGCTTCTACCCCCGATCCCTGCATCTTAGAGTGGTGTTTCTGGTATGGTCTTTGATATGGGCACTGTCCCTAAACTGTGTTTTCTGCGGAGAAAAATTGGGTAAGATGCTTACACTTTTAACTTACTTAGCAGTAAGATTATTTATTATCTCCTTGACCATTTTGCTCATATAAGGTGCTCTTGTATGTTAGGTTTTTGTATGCAATACATTTATTCGATAACCAAAAATATTTATATAAGTGTACGACATATAAGCCTGTTGGGTCATTCCCTATGAAAAGCTAGCAACAAATTTGAGGTTATCTCTAAAAAATAGGATTTTGATAGAAGAGCCAAATTCAATAACCCTTGTCTTTCAAAATATTGCGTCTTATAAATTAAATTATTAAATTAACAATTTTTAAAAATGAAAAAAAGCTAAATTAAATTAATCAAATTTAATCTAATCTAATCTAATCTTATATTTTTGGAAAAACAGTTTTGTTTTATTTTAAAACTTTTATCAATAGTATGTATATTTAAGAAGCTTCTTAAATTTTTAAGATGACTTTGAAAGATGCCCTGGTTTTGCATAATAAATTATCAACAAGGTGAAAAAGCGTTTAGTAAAGGAAATGTACTTGTAAACAAGAAAATGTGCCAATTTCGACAAGCCGAAGTTTATATACTCTTGCAGTTGTTACAAATCGCATACATTTCGATTTTTATGCCTGTATTACTAAAAACAATGAAGCTATGTCGATTTTGCGCTGCATTTTGCCATCGTTTCTATTAAAGCTGTATTACATTGTTGTCCTATTTAAATTAAATTAAAAACGTAATTCCATAAAATTTAAATAGTACCAAAGTTATAATTTTTGTAAATTTTTTTCGATTGTTTCTATATATATAGTCGCCCGATCTGGCTCGTTCCGACTAATATTCTACCTGAAATAGAAAAACAACTTCGGGGAAAGTTTCAAGCTGATAGCTTTATAACTGAGGTACTAGTTTGCGTAAAAACGGACGACACTCCTCTATAGGGACGGAAATGTCTCCTTCACTGCGTTGCAAATTTTAGACTGAAACTATATTACCCTCTGCAAGATTATGATAAGTATTTTCTAGAAAAGTAACTCAAAGCTCCTTTTGTATCTGCTATTATAAAGTAAATTTTGACAATAAAAGTGGCATACTCGGGGATATGGTTATAAGAAATCAGGAACCGAAAAAAAGCTCTAGTTTTCAGACCAAATATCACAAGAAAGTGGAAGAAAGTTTCCATGCATCACGAAAATTGGGTTACAATTTTTTTTTGTTTAATAGCCTTAAATAACACATTAGTAATTCGACACACTTTAAAAAATTGGAAATCGACTCTCTCTTAAAAAACTTTAAAACCGCTGTTTTATACGAAAACTTAAAAAAAAAACAAAAATGGAAAGCTAACTTCGGGCGGAGCCGATGTTGATATACCCTTGCCGAATATTCTGTAAAGTATATTTTCCAAAATTATTCATATGATGCATTCTTAATACTCATAAAAAATCTCAATTTCCTAACTTTAAAACACCTATGTTATGGAATTCCCAATCGTTCAGTTATATGGCAGCTATAGGATATAGTCGGCCGATCCTTATGAAATTTGGTATGTCGGATTGATTGGCCAAAAATAAAACTCTGAAAATCCCAACTTCCTAACATTACAAACACCAAAGTTATGGCATTTCCAATCGTCCAGTTATATGGCAGCTATATGATATAGTCATCCGATCGCGACCTATATACTGCGTGCAAAGGATAGAAGGGTGTGTGCAAAGTTTCAATTCGATATCTTTAAAACTAATATACTAGTTTGCGTAGAAACAGACAGACGGACAGACGGACATGCTTATATCAACTCAGGAGGCGATCCTGAATCAAGAATATATAATAACAAATTCGGGATTTAACACTTTGAAAAAAATATAATTTTTATTTATCAAAATAGTGTAAACGCGAACTGGGAGAGATAGGTCTGCTCCTTACAAGATTCAACTTAAAACTCAAACTTATAAACTAAGCTGGCGCTTATCAAACCTTCGATTGGGAGAAAGAACTTTTATTGATAAATTGAGAGTGTCCAAAATGAGAGCACTGAGCATGAGAGCGATCTAGGTTTGAGCTGCGTCTGCAATTTTACAGTATTGGGGGATAAAAGCTTTTTGGAGTTTGGGGACATTTGTTTGTCAGTCGTGGGAGCCGACAATTTGGGGTTCTTTCATTTGTTTATAACTCAAGAGGATGTTTATATTAATTGGCGACTCTTGGGAGCCGATGATTTTTGGGTGTGGCAAATGCGTAATGTAAATATATTTATGTGACAGATATGTGGGTGTGGGTATGTTACTATATATACTTATAGGGTCGGAGCTGTCTCCTTCACTGCGTTGCACAACATTATAATACCCTCTACAAGGGTATAAAAACAAAAAAATTATTTTTGCTCTTCACAGTCGTGATTTTTTCTAAAGTTATTAAATTAATACATTTTTTTATTTTTGGGTATTACAACATCAAGTTTACCGTTTGTTGTTATTGTCTTATATGTCCTCTTTTTAAGATTCTCCCTCTTGGCTTAGCCTATTAAGCGATGCCATCGACAAGAAAAAGAACACTTCTATACTTTGCTGCTACTGTGAAGAGGGTACCGTGTATGATAACCAGGCCACATCTTATGCAAATTACGCAATTAATCCCAGACTGCCGTTGCAATCCGCTCAAGGCGATTCGCTATCCACTCCACAGCAGCCGATCTCAGGCATTTCAGATCGGAACTATAGTGCAGATATTTATGTTGGCCCCGATTCACATTTAAAACATATACGAGGTGTGTTTAAAAAGTAAGGTGACTTTGTATTTTCAAGAAAAACTATTAATTTATTTATCAATATTTATGTTGTCCCCTTCAAAGTAATCCCCCTCAGATACAATACACTTATGCCAACGGTTTTTCCAATCCTCAAAGCACTTCCCATAAGCACTTTTCGGTATAGCCTTGAGCTCTTGCAGCGATGCAGTCTTTATCTCTTCAATCGTTGCAAATCTCCGTCCTTTCATAGGTCTCTTCAGTTTTGGGAACAAGAAAAAGTCACATGGGGCCAAATCCGGTGAATATGGTGGCTGAGGCATTATTGTGGTGTTGTTTTTGGCCAAAAAATCTCTCACAAGCAAAGATGAGTGAGCAGGGGCATTATCGTGATGCAAAAGCCATGAATTGTTTTTCCACAATTCTGGACGTTTCTTTCGTATTGCTTCTCGCAAACTGCGCATAACTTCCAGATAATACTGTTTATTGACCGTACGACCATATGGTAAGAACTCCTGATGCACCACGCCATGGTAATCGAAGAAAACAGTGATCAAAACTTTGACATTTGATCGAACTTGGCGTGCTTTTTTCGGTCTTGGCTCGCCTGGGCTCTTCCATTGGGACGATTGGGCTTTGGTTTCGATATCATAACCATATACCCATGATTCGTCACCAGTTATGACCCTTTTGAGTAAATCTGGGTCGTCGTTGACGTCATTCAACAGCTCTTGAGCGATGCTCATGCGACGGTTCTTTTGGTCAAAATTCAGCAATTTCGGAACAAACTTCGCTGACACACGACTCATACCCAAAACGTTTGAAAAAATTTAATGGCACGAGCCAAGCGATATACCGACATCTTCAGCAACTTCTCTAATAGTGATTCGACGATTTTCCAAAACAATTTTCGTCACTGCTTGAACGTTTTCATCAGTTGTTGACGTGCTTGGGCGTCCAGAGCGAGGCTGGTCATTGGCATCTTCCCGGCCATCTTGGAAGAGTTTGTACCACTTGTACACATTTTTTTTACTCAGAACAGTTTCACCGTATGCCACTGTCAACATTTCAAGTGTTTCAGAGCACTTCATTTTATTTTTTACACAAAATTTGATGCAAATCCTTTGATCCATATTTTTCGATAGCAAAAAATCGCCGAGCTCGCAAAATAACTTGTAACTTTACGCCTCTCACAACCAAACAAAAGAGGATGTTCCATTGAAACTTGGTACAGATGTTAGGGAAGAGTGTACCAATATAACAAAACAAAAAAATCGATAATCGAAAATATGTTGCCCGCGAAATTTGAAAAGTCACCTTACTTTTTGAACACAGCGGCTCTCAACTTATTTCTAGCGTTACTAATGAAAGATTAAGTCGGTATTGCTGCTAACAATAACAGAAAAATATAAACTCAGTATTTTAAATAACAGTATAAACATGTTTACGAATAATATTATTTTACAAAAATGCATGAAATAAATACAGTTCATGCAACTTAAATATTAATTATTAATTTAACAGCTTATATTTTGTATGTCCTCCTTTCTGGATATGAGATGATTTCCCATGGAGGAAATTCCACCGTAATTTTTTCCCATTCTTCTAAGATATCACTTTTTAGCTCATATTTCTAGATATATTCCTCTTTCTTATGTCTTATATTTCCCATAAATTTTTGATCACTTTGAAGACTGGGACTGTGCTGGCGTAATGACCACGTGAGCGCAGTGTCAGACAAGCCAATTCCTTACAATTGCCGAAAAGTGTTTGGAATAGTTATCCTGGTAATAACGAAATCGATCGCGTTTTTAATAAAAACAAGAAAGGAAAGCTAACTTCGGGGGAAGCCGAAGTTGATATACCCTTGCAGAATATTCTGTAAATAATATTCTCCAAAATTATTCATATAATGCATTCTAAATACTCATAAAAATCCCTACCTCCTAACTTTAAAAACACCAAAGTCATGGCATTTTCAATCGTTCAGTTATATGGCACCTATAGGATATAGTCGGCCGATCCCGGCCGTTCCGACTTATATACTGCGTGCAAAGGAAAGAAGGGTGTGTGCAAAGTTTCAATTCAATATCTTTAAAACTGAGAGACTAGTTTACGTAGAAACAGACAGAGGGACAGACGGACAGACAGACGGACATGCTTATATCAACTCAGGAGGTGATCCTGATCAAGAATATATCTACTTTATAGGGTCGGAGATGTCTCTTTCACTGCGTTGCATACTTTTGACCAAAATTATAATACCCTCTGCAAGGGTATAACGAGGATTCCCCTCCAGAAACTGCCATACAAGCCCAAACCATAACCCGTCATGCTTGACTGTAGTTTTTAGGTGTTTGCTTTCGTGCTTCTTCAGATTTTATTTTGGGATGACGTGTTTTTTGCAGACGATTTAATTCCTTTGGTTCAATATGTTTGGCGTCGAGAGGTGTCTCAGAGGTGTTCTGAAGTAGAGCGGAGGATACACAAAATAATAGCTGTAAAATTAGTAACAAAGTTCACTATAGTTAAAAAAACTCCGCGAAATAAGCAACGTCATGAAAAAAGCATGTTCATTTGCTTTGTGTTAAATAATATTTTTTTTATGATGAAGAATATCGTTTTCATTTATTAAATATGTTAATAATCCCAGTTAAAATACTGCGTCTAAATTTTTCCTTTATTTTTCTTAGTTTTGCAGAAATATCGGCTTAATCTGTCATTTGCTAACTGAACAAAATAATCTGTATTTATTTTACTTCTCGCCTAGATCATAACAAGATAGTGGTCCCAATCACTTATGAATTAACGGCCGAATTAAGTTAACCTTCTCACGTCGGAAAATTAATGTTTTATTTTCATTAATTTCGTAATTCAGCCGGGAATTCATTACTACATTATTGTGAAACACCAAAAAACCAAAAAAAAATGTAGTTTCATACGTCAATGGTAAATGCATTCAGTATGTGGACTTTAACCATCTTTCATGAACGAAAGATTTAGGATGGATCTCCGCACTATGATTGGAAACTATTTTAATTTTAATTCGATAACGAACACATTGTGTGTAAGCCCACAAAACTTGATATCCTCGATTTTCAAAAACATCTTAATGTGTGTATCCTTAAAGTAAAGAGCATGACGTTACGTTACGTTAGGTTTTAGGCCTCATATAAAAAACATTGCATTTAAATCATTAAAGGGCTTACTTAACGATTTGGGTGAGGATTACAGAAATTAAACAATTCTTTACTTTTTAACATTGTTTGATAATGAGTATTCAGTCAAATAGTGACACTGTTTTGTGATACTTTGAAATGTACTACACCATATTTACAACACGAAACATAACTCAGAGTACTAAAGGACACGAACTACATTATAGCACGGAGTTCAAACTGAACTAAATTTTATGGTACCCCTAAATATATTTATTTGCCATAAAACGTGTCTTGAAATTTTGAAATGTATTACACCGTAATCAAGAACTCAACAATGAGGACCCTGAACTGGATCACGAAACTGACAAACTCAGAGTTCTTAGGGACAAAAACTATATTATAGCACCAAAAAAAATTAAATAATTTTCGTAACACACAACTCTGGAAATCATGGACAGCAACCAAACACTGAATGACTTTTAGCTATGCTGTAGCTTGGACAACAACCCAATGGGCGGAGTACTGGCCGTGGTTATATAAATGGAAGAAGCCCTTGCAATGGCTCTGAGAACATTGGACTTGAACTAAAATATATAGAACGGTATAAAATTTCGTAACATGCAACACAAGCGTGGACAAGAACCAACAACTCTAATGACTTTTTAGAGAACTGAACGAAACGGATAACACCAAAACGATATTCAATATTATATGTAAGCGCATTTCAAAAAAGTTAGCTCTGTAAAAAGCTAAAATGATAAAAAATTGAGCAATTTTAAAGTAGTCATAAATAAACAAAAACTTCGATTTGTATATCATCAAATAATTATAAAATGTAGAATTTAATTAAGTTATATTATTAATGGAAACATTTTTCTTCAATATATATCTCTTTACAAAACTTTTGTTTACCATTTTTAGTAAGAAGTATTATTTACGACATGTTGGACGCATTAAAAAAATGGTGATCTGATAAGCAAAAAGTATGAAAAGCCATTTTTCAATTCGTAAAAAATTCATAAATATATGTTAGCTAGTGTTAAGAATGCACGTAGTTGGGGAAATATCTTAAGCAACCTTTTAAGGGCGGTCTGTTAAGATGAAACAAATTATAATCAAATTTCCCTATCAATATATTTCGTTACTATATGTGGGTGTAAACAGGGTATCTGTCATATATTAAATTCTAAGTGTGAGTCTAAAAACGATTGGAATATCAACAAGAAAAAAAAAAATATGATATAGTCGGCCGATCCTTATGAAATTTTGGTAGGTCGCATTGATTGGCCAAAAATAAAACCCACAGAAAATCCCAATTTCTTATTTTTACAAACGCTAAAGTTATGGCAAATCCGATCAATCAGTTATATGGCAGGAACGAAGGGTTTGTGCAAAGTTTAAATTCGATATCTTCAAAACTGAGAGACTAGTTCGCGTAGAAACAGACAGAAGGACAGACGGACGGGCAGACGGATGGACAGGCGGACAGACGATATCAACTCATGACGCGATCCTGATCAAAAATATATATACTTTATAGGGTCGAAGATTTGACCTTCACTGCATTGAAAACTTTTGACCAAAATTATAATACCCTCTGCAAGGGTATACAAATTTGAAAAATTAATTTATTAAATTTTCCAAGTTTTTATTTGTTAAAATTAAAGTTTTATTTGGGATTGGTGTAGATTTATTTTTTACACGTCAGAAATTTAAATAAATATTTATGATTAACATCATTTTAATTTCATTTGCAAAAGAAAATATAATTTATAATTCTCTGCCTTTTTCTTTACCACCACATCATAATTTCCGCGATTATATAAAAATGTGTTCCAGTAATTTTTGTTTAGTATTTATAAATATTCCTTTTATAATTGTAATCATTTAATTCTTACATAACTAACAGAAGATGTATTGTAATATTAAAGATATTTATAAAATTAATTTATATTTTTGGAATATATGTAATAATTTGTCTGTAAGATGTACATAAACAAACATATATTGTGCATAAACACACGTATTTATTTTAACACTATACATTTTGGTTCTGTTTACATGGTAACAAATGATTTGATCTAAGAAACCCTTTCCTCTGACAACAGGCACCAACAACAAATTAAATTGTTTAATAACATTTTTTAATCTTTTCACTAAGGTCTGACGAACGATCATCCAGACTTAATTTCAGGTGGTTGAGGCAACGTCGATTTCGTCGATCTGGGTACTAGGATTAAAACAGTAAGAAAAACGGAAAGAGCTTTTCACCTGAAATAATTTAGTACCAAAAATTTAATATAAATGTAAACCTAATCGTTTCTGATACGTCCAACCACAGCTCTAGCATGCTATAAACAACGAATACATTGAGCTAACTATTTGATTCTTTGATAAATTTAGAAATATGGGACACTAGTATCTTCGCCCATTCTGTTCTGAAAACCAGCAAATAAATTAACTAAAATATACCTCAATATACCTATAATTCCGCCGTAAAATTCGCTTAAATTCACATGTCTTTAATAAACAAAATACAGGCAATTACAAATTAAAAGTGTTGGTAGAATTAATTTCACTGAGCGCCGACGAAATAGTGGAGTCACTTTTGACGGCTAACCTTTACAACAGACTTGCGGTGTTTTTGTCTTTTGGACTGCGTTTAAATTTTAAAATGGAAATGTATTATTAAAATACATTTTAATAATATATGCAAAAAAAAAATAATATATTCTGTAAAAACCTATAGTATTCAAATTTTTTTAATAATACCGATTTGTAATAACTGCAAGGGTATACAAACATCGGCTTGTCGAAGTTTGCTTTCTTTCTTATTTTAAAATATTACAAAAAATTTGTTTCTTTTTATACCCTAGCACAGGGTATTATAATTTTGGTCAAAAGTGTGCAACGCAGTGAAGGAGAAATCTCCGACCCTATAAAGTATATATATTCTTGATGAGGATCACCTCCTGAGTTTATATAAGCAGGTCTGTCCGTCTGTCTGTTTCTACGCAAACTAGTCTCTCAGTTTTAAAGATATCGAATTGAAACTTTGCACACACCCTTCTTTCCTTTGCACGCAGTATATAAGTCGGATCGGCCGACTATATCCTATAGCTGCAATATAACTGATTGATCGGAAATGCCATAACTTTGGTGTTTGTAAAGTTAGGAAGATGGTATTTCCTATGGGTTTTATTTTTGGCCAATCAATACGACCAACCAAATTTCATAAGGATCGGCCAACTATATCTTAAAGCTGCCATGTAATTGAACGATTGGAAATGCCATAACTTTGGTGTTTTTAAAGTTAGGAGTTGGGATTTTTTTGAGTGTTAATAATGCTTCATATGAATAATTTTGGAGAATATAATTTACACTACAAGGGTATTTCAGCATTGGCTCCGCCCGAAGTTAGCTTTCCTTTCTTATTATTATGTTAATATCACTATGGAACTTAAAAATTAATTATATGGAGCAATACATTTTTATAAATTTGTATTTAATGATGTATTGCAATCGAAATAAAAAACAGGTCAAATAAAGAAAGTGAAACGAAAGCTTTGTTTTCGTACCACTCTCTTGTCTTAATACAATAAAGCGACTTACTTCGCGGACTTTAGAAACCAATTTCGACAGCTGCGGACAGAAATTAGCATATCATTTTTATACATTTTTTATAAATGTTGTTAATAATTATTTTTTGGTATTTTCAAAGTTTTGAGAGAACACTCTTAAGTAATAACCCTTGCAGCTCTTAAGGGGGTATGGTTAATTTGACCAAAAAATTTTTATGAATTTTTTCACACGATACGGTTAGGTTAAAATCAATTAGATTTTACGCATATTAGAGTACAACATTTAAACTATGTTTTCGCAAATTTTATTGGCAAAAAATAAATGAGCCGTTTAGGCTCCTCCAAGAAAAAAGGTTTGGCGGTGAAAAGCATAACTCGTCAGTGGATCATCGGAAAAAATTAAAAGAAATGTTTATTAGTTAAAATGTTAATTACGATGAGAATTTTTTTAATTCAATTTTTGGATTTGCGGTATCACTTTGTATCAAAAACGTGTTTTTAGCCTAAAAATTCGATATATTAGTTATTATAAAATGAAAAATAATCAGAAAAAAAAACAGGAATAGTGTTCAAAATTGCATTTCAACGATTCGTCCAGTAGATTTTGCAGGATCGTGCTCACCGACTTTGACATTGCAACTTTTCAGGAGAGCGTTTTAAAGTTTTGGACACCCAAAAATCGCATACAAAACGAGCTAACTCACCTTCGGAAGTTTAACTCGGATCAATCTAAAACTTAAACGCAATATCCTTCAAATGTTCATTCAGAAAAAAAATGCACAAAAATTACCATTTACTAAATAATATTAAAAAACATTTTTGTTAGATTTTTAAGCGTATTTGTAAATAAATAATAAAGCTATGATTCAGTCATCCAATAACTTTTATATTGCAAAACTGTCATAGAAAAATATAAAATAAGGGATATTTCCGCAGCCTTTAACAATTTTTCCTACGGAAGCTATCGGCAAACACTTTTACCCTGATCAAGATATGCGTAAATAAATAAAACTTGGAAATATTTATGTCAATAGCTTACACACTGCGCTAAATATTCTGAAAAACATCAAATTTGGACGATTTCACCCTATTATTCTTATATAGGATATAGACGTCCGATCGGCACGCGCTTTTACCCAGATCAAGATATGCATAAAATTATAAGATTTGTCAATAGCTTTTACACTGCGCGAAATATCTTCCATTCTTGCAAGTAATATCCGATTGTTCCTATGGGAGCTATAGGATATAGACATTCAAAATTGATCTGCGTACACATGTTTTAGGACGACTGGGATAGTTTTAGATCGCTGGCTTTTAAACTGAGCTCGCAAACGGACATGGCTATATCGAGTCCCCTATTGATCCTGATCAAGAATATATACATATATTTTATGGGGTCGGAAACGTCTCCTTCACTGCGTTACAAACTTCTGACCAAAATTATAATACCCTCTGTAAGGGTATAAAAAACGATATAATCAGTCAAAAGTCTGAAGGAGACGATAACTAAGAATATATATTCTTGATCAGAATCACCAGAATCTTTTGAAGGAAACTTTTAAAAAACGGGGTTTTTTTCGCGTCGAGGGCCTGTGCCATGGTCTATAAGGGTTATGTGAAGTCGTCGCGGGTAAAGTCTACACGGATAAGCCCGATATGAAGAATTTACCAAATGGGGAACGGTCTGGAATTCATTAATGGAATGAAATTAAATAATTTTTGAAACATAATTGCGAACCCTGACCGTTTTCCAACCCTATAAAATATATTCATTCTTGTCAGCATCACCAGGATAATAAATCTAGACATGTCTGTCTGTACGGTTTTAATTAAATTAAAATCGGATATCTATATTAAATAGCTTCCATAAAATAATTAAAAAATTAAAAAAAAAACATGAAACTAATTTTTTTATTTGCTGTTTTTCTGTTTATTTAAATATTCGGCTTGCCGAAGCTTGGTTCCTTTCTTCTTTACACATACATTATACCCTTTTACTAAACAAATTTAGGGCATAATAGCTTAAAATTATATTTAAAAATTAAATATTTAAAACATAACAAAGAAGAATCAAACTAAAATTAATCCATATGACCCTTTTTTAAAGTTTCCTATTTCAATGAAAACTTTGAGAAGTGCATTTTCAACGTTTTATAGAGTTGCCGAAGTCAAAAATATCTTTGGCTTTAAAGGATTCCGTGCTATACATAACTGTAAGAATATTTTGCATGTTATGATATGAGTATTATCAAATTAACATAGTCGATTTTATCAAATGGTGAATGGTCTCGAATTCATAAATGAAATCAGATATGAAACAAATAGTAACGTCAATATCAGCCGCAATAGGCAATTGGACAAGCTAAAGCGATTTGTTAAGTTGACTGTGAACGTTACATTCGATTTAACTCGTCACTCTTTGCCCCGTAGCCGACTGCTGCGGAGCCTCAGCGGCCATGCTGACCCACTTTTACAGTTCGTCAGCCCTTCTCAATGCCGGTTGGTGGTGGCTTTCCTTGTGCCCGGGGAGCAGCTCCGGCTCTCTTTACCTTAGATGACATGCGCTGGTCATCCTCACAGAGAGTCGATTTCCAGCACCAAACCTCGCTAGCTGAGAAAATTTCCCTGCCGACGCCTCGTTGTTCGAAGCTGCTTGGCCGAGTCCTTGCGGAGGCTGTAGCAGTTCCTCGCAGATATCCGACCGATGTGGACGTGCAGTGCTCGAATCGCTGAACTAACTCTAGCTCGCAATTGCGTACCGCGTTGGAGGTGCTGTATCCAGACGAATGAAACGCGAAGGGTCCGCTAGCACGTGCTTTTTTCATGCCGAGCTCAAGGTGTTTCTATAAGTGCGTGTGTGTTCCCCTTTTCGTCGAGAAGTAAAATATTGAAATGAGCCCGTAAAGCCCCAAAATATTTCTATAGTGCACAAACCCCATCACGCTTCCCTTTTGTTATAGTCAAAAAGAAAGAAAAAATAAGAATGCTAAATTAAAAAAAGAAAACCATTTTGCATAGAGCATTACTGGTGGTAACTGTGTGGTAACACAAACAAAATGCTTTCAAAAATTTACAGAATATAACCTGGTGGTTAGCCCCTTCGCTATGTCCATACTTCGGCTCATGTCCTTTGAGTCGCTTAATTTTAATTTGGACGCAAGTTCTGACAGCAACCAATCGCTGTGGTGGCATTCTCTTGTGCCGTCCCCAAATAATGCTTTGCACGGCTCTTCCGCCACCGTTCGTCAAGAACGGTGGGAAAACCAGATAAAAGTTGGCACGGATCGCACTATTAATCAAACTTCAAATGTTCGGTTCGTGCTTGTGCTCAGTCGCAACGCAGGCCAGATAAGAAAATTGAATAATACGGAACAACAAAGACACCCGTAGTTCCACAATAACAATGTTGTTTCTGTGATATTCTCCTAAGAAAGGAATCAGGTTTTTCTACTGACTTTCTTTAGCACGATGTATTATTCAAAGTTTAGTGCCTTCATTCCATTTCTCAGTGCCGACTTTAATAGAAATGAGTGCATGTCTCAGTGGCTACAATTTGAACAATTGCCGCTGCTCGCATCCCCGGAGGAGACTGTCATTTGCCTAATGCAAGCTGAAAGCTGGGGAGCAAATGACGAATGCCATAATAATTGCAAGCGAAGACATCCCTTGTTATTTGGGCCCCTCCCCGTAGGTTTCTGCTTGTTCTCTCAGTCTAATGCTCGCTTCAAGAGCATTTTGTAATCGTGACCAAAAATATGTCTCCCATCAGTGAAGGAAAAGTTTAGCTTGGTCGAAAAAATGGTTTGCTAATTAGAACTCGTGTTTCTAACCTTTCCGTTTGACAGAGCTGGCAGTGAAGAATCGCAGCAAACGCACATGAGAGATTAGGGAAAAACAAACAATTCTAGAAGTCCTGTTTAGTTTAAAGAGGCATCGATTAGTAAGCGGATTGTGCCTAGGACCTTTTGAGAAACGACTACCCATATAAGTAGGGCATCGCAATAGTTACAAAAAGCATCTGCACAAAAACAATTCGGGCGTAAAATACTTGTGCATTCTAGTCGTCAATGAGTTACAATCATATCGGAAAACCAAAAAGTGGTTTATATTTCTTTTGATCAGTAAAAAAATATACATAAACAAATATGTGCGAAAAAAAGGTAAAAAGAGTGGTTGTTGAAAAGAAAATATTTACAACATAGCACGAGCTGATTTAACCAGCCCATGAGTGTTGAGAGTCGATATCCCAAGAAAGACATTAAAAGGGACTTGGACTGTAATGCGAGTGCCCAACGAAGCTGACGATTGCTTTCTCTGCTGCGCAGCCAGTGGATCTACTGACTATAACTTTCTCGCCTCTGCTAGAGAATGGATTACTCGAAGGCCAGGAGCCTGGTGCTCTCGTTGCTGTGCATTATCAGCGCTGCCACGGTCGATGGTGAAATCATTTTTCGCATCGATCCGCTGGGTAAGTTAAAAAAAAATATGTTTCAAATAAGGAAAATTAAAACAAAACAAAAAGGAAGCAAACTTCGGCAAGGTGTGATATATATACCCTTGCAGCTATTACAAAACGACCACATTTCGCTAAATGTGCTATGTCGATTTTGCGATGCATTTTGCCTTTTCTATTCTATGGCAGCTATACGACATTGTTGTACGATTTTGACAAAACTAAACGCGTAATTGTGATATAGTAAATTGTTACAATATCTCAAAGTTTTAATAAATAGAAAAGAATCAAAATAAAATGTTATAAGTCGCCCATCCCGGCTAGTTTTGATTTATTTAGTAAAATAAAGTATAAATATAAATAATAATACAAAGATTGGCAGATCGTACCACTATATCCTATAGCTTTCGTAGGAACGATTGCCTCCGTGCTTGAACTTAGATGAGAGAGCTATATTTTTGAGTTAATAAATGTACGTATTATTAAGTATTAGTGTTTGATTAACTGATATTTCATGAAAAGTGGCAAAACTTCTTCAATTCTTCTTTTGGAAATTTATTTATTTCCTTACAAGTCATACGTCAGTAAAAGAGATACAGCATACTTATCTCGCATTGAAACCTCGGCGTTTCGTCCTATTTGAAACCTCGGTGAAATCCTTTTTTGGGCATCCACGATATACATTTGAAGCTTTTGGTTGGGAACAGAATTGTATAATAATGATTTCATTGCACTCAAGCTAATCAAAACATTTTTTCAAAAATATTGATAGTTACTTAACTTATTTTTATTTCTTAGGTACCGTTTTTTTTTGCGCAAATGTTAAAAACATACGAGAAAACACAAAGTAAAAGGCGAATATACAACAACAAACCACAGCGGTAACAAAAACATAATAGAAACAGAACAAACAAGTGGTTGGCTTCTACATAGAGCTTTTTTTTTTTTTTTATTTAATTTATATTTTTATTTGGTATTAACAAGTTTACTGTTACCGCTGAGGCAACTTGATCTAGTTACATAACTATATAGAGCTGCTGAAAGAAAAATGAGGTTATGTTGAATTTTGAAGTACAAATTTCAAAGATTGTATATTAATAAATAACAGGATTTACATTTCTTTTGGCGACAACCGGCGGAAAACCCTTAAAAGTTTACTTAAACATTGTAATGTACACCAAATGCGTAGTAAAATAGGCTCGTCCTTTAACAATGACTAACTCAAAAAACAACACAAATTATTTATTTATATTATTATTTTTATACCATTGCAGAGGGTATTATAATTTTGGTCACGCAGTGAAGGAGACGTTTCCGAACCCATAAAATATATATATTCATGATCAGGATCAATAGGGGAGTCGATATAGCCATGTCCGTCTGCCCGTCTGTTTTAATACCGTTTAAATACCGTTTACAGTCGTCCTAAAACATGTGTACGCAGATCAAAACCGCCCCGATCGCATGTCTATATCCTATATCTCCCTTAGGAACAATCGGATATACGTTGCAAGAATTAAAGATATTTCGCGCAGTGTAAAAGCTATTGACATTTTATTGAAATTTTCCTAATCTTATTTTTTGTATGCATACCTTGATCAGGGTAAAAGCGCTTGCCTATCGGACGTCTATATCCTATAGCTCCCATTGGAACAGTAGTGTGAGATGGGTTAAAATTTTATGTTTTGCAGGATATTTCGCGCAGTATATAAGCTATTGACATGAATCTTTCCAAATCGTATTTTTGTATGCATACCTTGATCAGGGTAAAAGCGCGTACCGATCGAACGTCTATATCTTATTGCTTCCATAGGAATAATAGGGTTAAAATTAATTTTAAGTTTTGAAATTCACTGCACTGCGGATAAATTGCAAAAACATAAACACGTGTTGGCGCTTTTCATTCAATTTCTGGGAAGTTCCGTTATAAATGAAAACACAATGTTTGTCGTAAACAAGAAAGGAAAGCTAACTTCGGGCGGAGACGAAGTTGATATACCCTTGCAGAATATTCTGTAAATAATATTCTCCAAAATTATTCATATGATGCATTCTTCATACCCATAAAAATCCCAACTTCCTAACTTTAAAAACCCCAAAGTTATGGCATTTTCAATCGCTCAGTTATATGGCAGCTATATGATATTGTCGGCCGATCCTTATGAAATTTGGTATGTCAGATAGATCGGCCAAAAATAAAAACTATAGAAAATTCCAACTTCCTAACTTAACAAACACAAAAGTTATGGCATTTCCGATCAATCAGTTATATGGCAGCTATAGGATATAGTCGGCCGATCCCGGCTGTTCCGACTTATATACTGCGTGCAAAAGAAAGAAGGGTGTGTGCAAAGTTTCAATTCGATAGCTTTAAAACTTAGAGACTAGTTCGCGTAGAAACAGACAGACGGACAGACAGACGGACAGACAGACGGACATGCTTATATCAACTCAGGAGGTGATCCTGATCAAGAATGTATACACTTTATAGGGTCGGAGATGTCTCCTTCACTGCGTTGCACACTTTTGACCAAAATTATAATACCCTCTGCAAGGGTATAAAAAGAACTTGTATGTTTGAAAACAATGAGAAGACGACTCCGAGATAGTAACCTCATTTCAAGAAGTACCGTTAATCGCAAAAAACATTCCGACGCTAGACGTGAGAATTTATAATGTGACGTGAAGAGAGCAGTCTCGGAAATAAGACCAGGCGATAACTTTAAGCCTTGGGAATCTGTACAAAGGTCTTGGAGCTCTATCCCTGTGAAGAGATCCTGAAATTTAGTTGATTCCATGCAAAAACGTTGTGCATCTGTTATTGTAAGCAACAAAATTACAACAAAATACTTAAATAAACCCTAACTAGATGTCTTTTAAATACATTTAATCATTCAATTTTAAAACGTTTTTTTTTATCTGTCAGGATGTTTGAAAAGTTTATCTACTAATATTTTGACTGCAAGAATTTTTACATAAATTCTACAGTTTTATATATTTTTAAAAAATCTTGTAAATTATCTTAGGTTGCTATGAATTAATATTAACTACTGTTAGTTGGGTTTCAATAAAAAGTAAAAAATTCGGAAAAACGTTTTAAAAGTTATTTTTTGGGGTAGCCAGGAAACTACTACTATTATTTTGACCGCAGCATATATTGCGGCTTGTTTTGTTCTTCTCCAGGTATAACGACATTTGCAACTACTTTTTTTGCACGATATGAAAATATTCAGAAAATGTATGTTGCGCATTTAGTCTGATCTTAAAAATTCAAAGCCTCTGATTCCAAATATTTGGTAAACATATAGAAAATGCCGAAAACATCATAGTATAAAAAAGATTTTGAATATTCGTCGCATTAAAAAGATAATTCCAGTCCTTGCAAATAGGAAGGCTTTCTAAAAGAACTGACAAAAAGGAAAAATTAGGATATTTGCTACATGCTGGCAGCATATTCCGTTCCAATTATTTCGTAACATATCGGAAATGATTAGTCTATTAGATATTCTACGAATTGTGGTAGTTACTTACAGATACCAAATCGAGAAGAATTCTATAAAAACCTTGATTGATAATAATATTTAAACCTTCTGGTGGACGATCTGGGAAAGATAGTTTGGGGATTTGCACTGCCCAACTCATGGGTCATTTAGTTCAGAGATATTACGGAGGTTGATGGATTTTTATCTGGAGGTAGTGCAGAAGTAATCAGTGGGTTTTAAGAGGATTTTCCGCCGAAGGCAGGCCTTGGAGGTGTACCGTAGGTCTGAGCAGATGTGAGACCATAAGCCTAATTTTGTTTTGCTCAATTATTGCTTATAGCTAAGCTACCTTTGTAAGCCTTGAACAGTCTAAGCGTGTATTTTTTCACAGCCCTAATTTGGTGGCTTTTGTCGCTTGTCTGGGCTCTGATGCAGACCCCTGCGAATGTATGGAAAAGTTATCTTTAGTTCATTGAATTCATATACAAACAAGAGAGAACGCTATAGTCGAGTGCCTCGACTATTAGATACCCGTTACTCAGCTAAACAACTTAATATAAATATGCCTTCTTGTATGTTTTTCGCCGCTCGAATTAGCTCCCGATTTTTATGTTAAAATCGGTACCCAGGGAACACCTCCAATTTGGCTAACTTGATTTGATTTGCATAGTTCATGAGATATAGTTCGGTATTGACAAATGAAAGCCATCGCATTTTCTTTAAAGAAATCCTTATCGAGAATAAACGTTGACTCTGTTGAGCACCTTGGCCATCTGTTCCAAAGTCATCCGTTAGATGGCGCTATTGTGCCATGAAAGGCGGAAATGTAGGCGCAAGCCAGGCTTAAGCGTTTAATGTGTTTTTGGGCGTTAGAGTGGGCGTGGCAAACTTTTATTTGGCCAATCGATAGGTATTGACGAAACAAATACATATCAAAAAAAATTTTCATAATAGCATCAAAACTGTGGCCACAGCTTGTGGCTTGTGGGCGTCAGAGGGGGCGTGGCACCATTTTGAAACAAACTTGCGCTGCGTAGGAACTCCTAAAATCTACATGCAAAATGCCAATCTTCTAGCTTTTATAGTTTCCGAGATCTCAGCGTTCATACGGACAGACAGACAGACAGACGGACAGACAGGACAGACGGACAGACGGACATGGCTAGATCGACTCGACTAGTGATCCTGAACAAGAATATATTTACTTTATAGGGTCGGAAACGCTTCCTTCTACCTGTTACATACTTTTGCACGAATATAATATACCCTTTTACTCTACGAGTAACGGGTATAAAAAGAGAGAGAGAGAGAGTTTTCAGTTTATCTCCCTAGAATTAGGGAGTCCCGCTGGTTAATAAGAAGTATAATTGTTCTCAAGATACACCAAATGCGTAGTAAAATAGGCTCGTCCTTTAACAATGACTAACTCAAAAAACAACACAAATTATTTATTTATATTATTATTTTTATACCATTGCAGAGGGTATTATAATTTTGGTCACGCAGTGAAGGAGACGTTTCCGAACCCATAAAATATATATATTCATGATCAGGATCAATAGGGGAGTCGATATAGCCATGTCCGTCTGCCCGTCTGTTTTAATACCGTTTAAATACCGTTTACAGTCGTCCTAAAACATGTGTACGCAGATCAAAACCGCCCCGATCGCATGTCTATATCCTATATCTCCCTTAGGAACAATCGGATATACGTTGCAAGAATTAAAGATATTTCGCGCAGTGTAAAAGCTATTGACATTTTATTGAAATTTTCCTAATCTTATTTTTTGTATGCATACCTTGATCAGGGTAAAAGCGCTTGCCTATCGGACGTCTATATCCTATAGCTCCCATTGGAACAGTAGTGTGAGATGGGTTAAAATTTTATGTTTTGCAGGATATTTCGCGCAGTATATAAGCTATTGACATGAATCTTTCCAAATCGTATTTTTGTATGCATACCTTGATCAGGGTAAAAGCGCGTACCGATCGAACGTCTATATCTTATTGCTTCCATAGGAATAATAGGGTTAAAATTAATTTTAAGTTTTGAAATTCACTGCACTGCGGATAAATTGCAAAAACATAAACACGTGTTGGCGCTTTTCATTCAATTTCTGGGAAGTTCCGTTATAAATGAAAACACAATGTTTGTCGTAAACAAGAAAGGAAAGCTAACTTCGGGCGGAGACGAAGTTGATATACCCTTGCAGAATATTCTGTAAATAATATTCTCCAAAATTATTCATATGAAGCATTCTTCATACCCATAAGAATCCCAACTTCCTAACTTTAAAAACCCCAAAGTTATGGCATTTTCAATCGCTCAGTTATATGGCAGCTATATGATATTGTCGGCCGATCCTTATGAAATTTGGTATGTCAGATAGATCGGCCAAAAATAAAAACTATAGAAAATTCCAACTTCCTAACTTAACAAACACAAAAGTTATGGCATTTCCGATCAATCAGTTATATGGCAGCTATAGGATATAGTCGGCCGATCCCGGCTGTTCCGACTTATATACTGCGTGCAAAAGAAAGAAGGGTGTGTGCAAAGTTTCAATTCGATAGCTTTAAAACTTAGAGACTAGTTCGCGTAGAAACAGACAGACGGACAGACAGACGGACAGACAGACGGACAGACAGACGGACATGCTTATATCAACTCAGGAGGTGATCCTGATCAAGAATGTATATACTTTATAGGGTCGGAGATGTCTCCTTCACTGCGTTGCACACTTTTGACCAAAATTATAATACCCTCTGCAAGGGTATAAAAAGAACTTGTATGTTTGAAAACAATGAGAAGACGACTCCGAGATAGTAACCTCATTTCAAGAAGTACCGTTAATCGCAAAAAACATTCCGACGCTAGACGTGAGAATTTATAATGTGACGTGAAGAGAGCAGTCTCGGAAATAAGACCAGGCGATAACTTTAAGCCTTGGGAATCTGTACAAAGGTCTTGGAGCTCTATCCCTGTGAAGAGATCCTGAAATTTAGTTGATTCCATGCAAAAACGTTGTGCATCTGTTATTGTAAGCAACAAAATTACAACAAAATACTTAAATAAACCCTAACTAGATGTCTTTTAAATACATTTAATCATTCAATTTTAAAACGTTTTTTTTATCTGTCAGGATGTTTGAAAAGTTTATCTACTAATATTTTGACTGCAAGAATTTTTACATAAATTCTACAGTTTTATATATTTTTAAAAAATCTTGTAAATTATCTTAGGTTGCTATGAATTAATATTAACTACTGTTAGTTGGGTTTCAATAAAAAGTAAAAAATTCGGAAAAACGTTTTAAAAGTTATTTTTTGGGGTAGCCAGGAAACTACTACTATTATTTTGACCGCAGCATATATTGCGGCTTGTTTTGTTCTTCTCCAGGTATAACGACATTTGCAACTACTTTTTTTGCACGATATGAAAATATTCAGAAAATGTATGTTGCGCATTTAGTCTGATCTTAAAGATTCAAAGCCTCTGATTCCAAATATTTGGTAAACATATAGAAAATGCCGAAAACATCATAGTATAAAAAAGATTTTGAATATTCGTCGCATTAAAAAGATAATTCCAGTCCTTGCAAATAGGAAGGCTTTCTAAAAGAACTGACAAAAAGGAAAAATTAGGATATTTGCTACATGCTGGCAGCATATTCCGTTCCAATTATTTCGTAACATATCGGAAATGATTAGTCTATTAGATATTCTACGAATTGTGGTAGTTACTTACAGATACCAAATCGAGAAGAATTCTATAAAAACCTTGATTGATAATAATATTTAAACCTTCTGGTGGACGATCTGGGAAAGATAGTTTGGGGATTTGCACTGCCCAACTCATGGGTCATTTAGTTCAGAGATATTACGGAGGTTGATGGATTTTTATCTGGAGGTAGTGCAGAAGTAATCAGTGGGTTTTAAGAGGATTTTCCGCCGAAGGCAGGCCTTGGAGGTGTACCGTAGGTCTGAGCAGATGTGAGACCATAAGCCTAATTTTGTTTTGCTCAATTATTGCTTATAGCTAAGCTACCTTTGTAAGCCTTGAACAGTCTAAGCGTGTATTTTTTCACAGCCCTAATTTGGTGGCTTTTGTCGCTTGTCTGGGCTCTGATGCAGACCCCTGCGAATGTATGGAAAAGTTATCTTTAGTTCATTGAATTCATATACAAACAAGAGAGAACGCTATAGTCGAGTGCCTCGACTATTAGATACCCGTTACTCAGCTAAACAACTTAATATAAATATGCCTTCTTGTATGTTTTTCGCCGCTCGAATTAGCTCCCGATTTTTATGTTAAAATCGGTACCCAGGGAACACCTCCAATTTGGCTAACTTGATTTGATTTGCATAGTTCATGAGATATAGTTCGGTATTGACAAATGAAAGCCATCGCATTTTCTTTAAAGAAATCCTTATCGAGAATAAACGTTGACTCTGTTGAGCACCTTGGCCATCTGTTCCAAAGTCATCCGTTAGATGGCGCTATTGTGCCATGAAAGGCGGAAATGTAGGCGCAAGCCAGGCTTAAGCGTTTAATGTGTTTTTGGGCGTTAGAGTGGGCGTGGCAAACTTTTATTTGGCCAATCGATAGGTATTGACGAAACAAATACATATCAAAAAAAATTTTCATAATAGCATCAAAACTGTGGCCACAGCTTGTGGCTTGTGGGCGTCAGAGGGGGCGTGGCACCATTTTGAAACAAACTTGCGCTGCGTAGGAACTCCTAAAATCTACATGCAAAATGCCAATCTTCTAGCTTTTATAGTTTCCGAGATCTCAGCGTTCATACGGACAGACAGACAGACAGACGGACAGACAGGACAGACGGACAGACGGACATGGCTAGATCGACTCGACTAGTGATCCTGAACAAGAATATATTTACTTTATAGGGTCGGAAACGCTTCCTTCTACCTGTTACATACTTTTGCACGAATATAATATACCCTTTTACTCTACGAGTAACGGGTATAAAAAGAGAGAAGTATGGAGAGTTTTCAGTTTATCTCCCTAGAATTAGGGAGTCCCGCTGGTTAATAAGAAGTATAATTGTTCTCAAGATACACCAAATGCGTAGTAAAATAGGCTCGTCCTTTAACAATGACTAACTCAAAAAACAACACAAATTATTTATTTATATTATTATTTTTATACCATTGCAGAGGGTATTATAATTTTGGTCACGCAGTGAAGGAGACGTTTCCGAACCCATAAAATATATATATTCATGATCAGGATCAATAGGGGAGTCGATATAGCCATGTCCGTCTGCCCGTCTGTTTTAATACCGTTTAAATACCGTTTACAGTCGTCCTAAAACATGTGTACGCAGATCAAAACCGCCCCGATCGCATGTCTATATCCTATATCTCCCTTAGGAACAATCGGATATACGTTGCAAGAATTAAAGATATTTCGCGCAGTGTAAAAGCTATTGACATTTTATTGAAATTTTCCTAATCTTATTTTTTGTATGCATACCTTGATCAGGGTAAAAGCGCTTGCCTATCGGACGTCTATATCCTATAGCTCCCATTGGAACAGTAGTGTGAGATGGGTTAAAATTTTATGTTTTGCAGGATATTTCGCGCAGTATATAAGCTATTGACATGAATCTTTCCAAATCGTATTTTTGTATGCATACCTTGATCAGGGTAAAAGCGCGTACCGATCGAACGTCTATATCTTATTGCTTCCATAGGAATAATAGGGTTAAAATTAATTTTAAGTTTTGAAATTCACTGCACTGCGGATAAATTGCAAAAACATAAACACGTGTTGGCGCTTTTCATTCAATTTCTGGGAAGTTCCGTTATAAATGAAAACACAATGTTTGTCGTAAACAAGAAAGGAAAGCTAACTTCGGGCGGAGACGAAGTTGATATACCCTTGCAGAATATTCTGTAAATAATATTCTCCAAAATTATTCATATGATGCATTCTTCATACCCATAAAAATCCCAACTTCCTAACTTTAAAAACCCCAAAGTTATGGCATTTTCAATCGCTCAGTTATATGGCAGCTATATGATATTGTCGGCCGATCCTTATGAAATTTGGTATGTCAGATAGATCGGCCAAAAATAAAAACTATAGAAAATTCCAACTTCCTAACTTAACAAACACAAAAGTTATGGCATTTCCGATCAATCAGTTATATGGCAGCTATAGGATATAGTCGGCCGATCCCGGCTGTTCCGACTTATATACTGCGTGCAAAAGAAAGAAGGGTGTGTGCAAAGTTTCAATTCGATAGCTTTAAAACTTAGAGACTAGTTCGCGTAGAAACAGACAGACGGACAGACAGACGGACAGACAGACGGACAGACAGACGGACATGCTTATATCAACTCAGGAGGTGATCCTGATCAAGAATGTATATACTTTATAGGGTCGGAGATGTCTCCTTCACTGCGTTGCACACTTTTGACCAAAATTATAATACCCTCTGCAAGGGTATAAAAAGAACTTGTATGTTTGAAAACAATGAGAAGACGACTCCGAGATAGTAACCTCATTTCAAGAAGTACCGTTAATCGCAAAAAACATTCCGACGCTAGACGTGAGAATTTATAATGTGACGTGAAGAGAGCAGTCTCGGAAATAAGACCAGGCGATAACTTTAAGCCTTGGGAATCTGTACAAAGGTCTTGGAGCTCTATCCCTGTGAAGAGATCCTGAAATTTAGTTGATTCCATGCAAAAACGTTGTGCATCTGTTATTGTAAGCAACAAAATTACAACAAAATACTTAAATAAACCCTAACTAGATGTCTTTTAAATACATTTAATCATTCAATTTTAAAACGTTTTTTTTATCTGTCAGGATGTTTGAAAAGTTTATCTACTAATATTTTGACTGCAAGAATTTTTACATAAATTCTACAGTTTTATATATTTTTAAAAAATCTTGTAAATTATCTTAGGTTGCTATGAATTAATATTAACTACTGTTAGTTGGGTTTCAATAAAAAGTAAAAAATTCGGAAAAACGTTTTAAAAGTTATTTTTTGGGGTAGCCAGGAAACTACTACTATTATTTTGACCGCAGCATATATTGCGGCTTGTTTTGTTCTTCTCCAGGTATAACGACATTTGCAACTACTTTTTTTGCACGATATGAAAATATTCAGAAAATGTATGTTGCGCATTTAGTCTGATCTTAAAGATTCAAAGCCTCTGATTCCAAATATTTGGTAAACATATAGAAAATGCCGAAAACATCATAGTATAAAAAAGATTTTGAATATTCGTCGCATTAAAAAGATAATTCCAGTCCTTGCAAATAGGAAGGCTTTCTAAAAGAACTGACAAAAAGGAAAAATTAGGATATTTGCTACATGCTGGCAGCATATTCCGTTCCAATTATTTCGTAACATATCGGAAATGATTAGTCTATTAGATATTCTACGAATTGTGGTAGTTACTTACAGATACCAAATCGAGAAGAATTCTATAAAAACCTTGATTGATAATAATATTTAAACCTTCTGGTGGACGATCTGGGAAAGATAGTTTGGGGATTTGCACTGCCCAACTCATGGGTCATTTAGTTCAGAGATATTACGGAGGTTGATGGATTTTTATCTGGAGGTAGTGCAGAAGTAATCAGTGGGTTTTAAGAGGATTTTCCGCCGAAGGCAGGCCTTGGAGGTGTACCGTAGGTCTGAGCAGATGTGAGACCATAAGCCTAATTTTGTTTTGCTCAATTATTGCTTATAGCTAAGCTACCCTTGTAAGCCTTGAACAGTCTAAGCGTGTATTTTTTCACAGCCCTAATTTGGTGGCTTTTGTCGCTTGTCTGGGCTCTGATGCAGACCCCTGCGAATGTATGGAAAAGTTATCTTTAGTTCATTGAATTCATATACAAACAAGAGAGAACGCTATAGTCGAGTGCCTCGACTATTAGATACCCGTTACTCAGCTAAACAACTTAATATAAATATGCCTTCTTGTATGTTTTTCGCCGCTCGAATTAGCTCCCGATTTTTATGTTAAAATCGGTACCCAGGGAACACCTCCAATTTGGCTAACTTGATTTGATTTGCATAGTTCATGAGATATAGTTCGGTATTGACAAATGAAAGCCATCGCATTTTCTTTAAAGAAATCCTTATCGAGAATAAACGTTGACTCTGTTGAGCACCTTGGCCATCTGTTCCAAAGTCATCCGTTAGATGGCGCTATTGTGCCATGAAAGGCGGAAATGTAGGCGCAAGCCAGGCTTAAGCGTTTAATGTGTTTTTGGGCGTTAGAGTGGGCGTGGCAAACTTTTATTTGGCCAATCGATAGGTATTGACGAAACAAATACATATCAAAAAAAATTTTCATAATAGCATCAAAACTGTGGCCACATCTTGTGGCTTGTGGGCGTCAGAGGGGGCATGGCACCATTTTGAAACAAACTTGCGCTGCGTAGGAACTCCTAAAATCTACATGCAAAATGCCAATCTTCTAGCTTTTATAGTTTCCGAGATCTCAGCGTTCATACGGACAGACAGACAGACAGACGGACAGACAGGACAGACGGACAGACGGACAGACGGACATGGCTAGATCGACTCGACTAGTGATCCTGAACAAGAATATATTTACTTTATAGGGTCGGAAACGCTTCCTTCTACCTGTTACATACTTTTGCACAAATATAATATACCCTTTTACTCTACGAGTAACGGGTATAAAAAGCATAGGAGTCTGGAATGTATCTTTCTAAGTTTGTAAGAGAGTTTTCAGTTTATCTCCCAAGAATTAGGGAGTCCCGCTGGTTAATAAGAAGTATAATTGTTCTCAAGATACTATTTTTTCTATGGATTCTTTTCTATAAAAAATACTCTTTGTTATTGTCACTGCTAATCCGCTTGCCTTGGCCATCTCTGGTGGTCGCTTCTGGGGAATGCTCTGGTCATTTATTCGGTGCCGATCCTGAGAAGCTCTTTGGGATTTTCCAGACTCACCATCCCGAAATCTTCATTACTACTACTAATTTTTTTTTTGCTCACACGAAAAAAAAACTTTATTAAAAATCAGACAGTTTGTATATGGAATCAGACTCACCATCCCGAAATCTTCATTACTACTACTAATTTTTTTTTTGCTCACACGAAAAAAAAACTTTATTAAAAATCAGACAGTTTGTATATGGAATCTCACCTTCGTAAGTAGATGCTTTAGTTCGAATAGGTTTTAAATAAGAGAACCTGATCTAACCCATAATAAGTTTTCAGTTTAACTGGAATTCGGCTTGTTTAATTCGAAGTTAATAAATTTGTATGTTATTCACTACCAAGCTGCGCTACATTTTAAGTTAATATAATTATAAACTAAAAAATATACTAAAGTTAGAGAAAATTTGGGCTTTTTTGTTTGTTGGCAACCTTTGATGTATATTTAATTTTAGAAATTTTCCTTTATTTTAAATAAAGGTTTCAAATTGTATTTGTTATTTTTTCCAATATATTGGGCTGTAATCTGGAATTTTGATAAAAAGAAAAAAAAAATGTATTTCTGTTAGGAGTTTCCTCTAACTAAATTTAAACTTATAATTTATAATTTGGCGATTATTCCTAAAAACATTTTAAGCTAAAGAAAATGTCGTTTACTTCTTTTTATAAAGCATTTTCAACTTAATTGATAACCTTAGAATTTGTTCAGCTATGAGTTTCAGGTTTCCATAAAATGTTTTGATATTGTAAAACAAAAACCTAATTTGCTTCTTTTTTATCTTGCTTTTTGACTTAGCTTTGTTATCGGCCACTTTGCGCACATATCAGAAAGCGGCTTGTGATTCGGATCAGGTGGTTATTGCCTGCCCTCGAGGTACCAGCATTTCAATCGAGTTTGCCCAATACAACAAGTTCGTAGCGAAAGGTAAGTTAAGAATCCACTTGATTCTCTTGATGCGCATTTGTTTTTATTTTGTGTGATTTCTTCGGTATCCTTCTCGCAGATGGCTACAGTATCGAGGAGCTATGTCCAGGGTCAGGGAGAGCAGGACCTGTAATCCGGGGCAGGTCGAAGCATCTGCTCCGCGGGTCTATCTTTGGCTCTTCCTCACTGAAGCTACCGTCGAGCAGATTTATTAATGCCGGCCATGGCCTTGCAGCACCATTGCAAACTGTCGGTGAAGCTAATAGCTCCAATGCAAGCGACTCCGAATTGGTCTCCGGCACGACTGGCTCTGTTGACGACGTGCAAAGTTCGGATTACAACAGTGAAAACCCTTCCGAAAACTGCATGTGGCCAAATGCATTACAGGTAATAAGCTAGAAAGCATGATAAACTAATAATGTCTTGAAGATCGTGCTTTCAACCGCCACGTGTTTTTAAATTTGTATTAAATAAATAAAATAGATTGATACTGGCTTTTTAATAACTAAAGAGCCTTTTTTTGGTAACCGTCTTCCTCTATTTTGCTCCAACAACTTCATCTAAATGAATTTTTGTAATTTTAAGATAATTAAAGTGAGTAAAACTATATGGTCAATACATAATTAAAAGCTATAGCATATATTATAATATTGATTTATGGACACACCAAAATTATTTATATTATGGCAACTTAAATAGCTGACGTCCTATAAGGCCACATTGAGGATTTTTAATCTTATAAACAAAAACAATACTTAAGTTAATCTCTTAAAAGGAGCCAAATTTCTTTAGTTTAAAAACGTAAGGCCCTTAGTCGAAGATGTCGTGACCTACGAGTCGACTCGCAAGTGCGAGTGCTTATTCCGAATAGAAGGGACAATGAGTTCAATTTGTTGTTGAACTGAAAGCAGTTTGATCTTATTCTAAGAAAACAAGAGAGAACGCTATAGTCGAGTGCCTCGACTATTAGATACCCGTTACTCAGCTTAACAACTTAATATAAATATGCCTTCTTTGCCGGGCAATTGCAACTGTGTACAATGTACACACATACGCCATTGTTTGACTCAGACCTCCAATTTGGCTAACTTGGTTTGATTTGCATACATAGTTCTTGGGATATAGTTCGGTACTGACAAATGAAAACCATCGCAATTTCCTTTAATAGAAATCCTTATCGAGAATTAACGTTGACTCTTTTGAGCACCTTGGCCAGCTGATCCAAAGTCATCCGTTAGATGGCGCTATTGGTACCACGGGCCATGAAAGGCGGAAATGTAGGCGCTAGCCAGGCTTAAGCGTTTAATGGGTTTTTGGGCGTTAGACTGGGCGTGGCAAACTTTTATTAGGCCAATCGATAGGTATTGACGAAACAAATACATATCAATTAAAATTTTCATAATATCATCGAAACTGTGGCCACAGCTTGTGGTTTTTGGGCGTCAGAAGGGGCGTGGCACCATATTGAAACAAACTTGCGCTGCTTAGGAACTCCTAAAATCTACATGCAAAATGTCAATCTTCTACCTTTTATAGTTCCAGAGATCTCAGCGTTCATACGGGCAGACAGACAGACGGACATGGCTAGATCGACTCGACTAGTGATCCTGAACAAGAATATATAAACTTTATAGGGTCGGAAACGCTTCCTTCTACCTGTTACATACTTTTGCACGAATACAATATACCCTTTTACTCTGGGATAGCTGATTAAGAGAATGTAAGTTATTCATAATATTCTATCAGTTACGCTGCCTGAAACTTAACGTAAAACTTTAAACGCGTTTTCTCGAAACTACATTTTTTGATGCGGTCGCGACTATATCTCAAGTTCTAATCAGTCGATTTACTTGAAATTTGTCATGAATATTCTTTAAATATATCTATATCGCCGGAACTAACAAAAAATAAAAATTTTAAATTTATAATATTTTAAAAAATTCGACAAAATGGAAAAATTAGTGAAAAAATCGACTTTTTCTTTGAGTAGCCGCCAATTTATGAAAAAAAATTGTTTTTTGGTGGTTCATGCCATAGCGACATTCATACTCATTAAGAATCTATCTTTGTTTTATTTTTGAGATAACGACAAGGATAGAAATCATGGCGACGCGGACACGGCCTCTTTTTTCCCCCTCTTCATGAAGAAGGAATAACTCAATGAAAACCAATTTTTTTTTTAATTTATTTTATGTACTCCTTTAAGTTTAATACACAAATAATAAAAAAAACGGATTGTAAAAATATCTATTGTTTTTTATTAATTGTTAAAAAAATGTCGAAGTTCGAGCCTTTAGACTAGAAGATCCCCTTAAAACAATTACTTTTGTACTCAATTTAAAAGTTTCCGTTCATGAAAATTTGTACTTAAACTAAGTAAATTTAACTCAAAATGCTATTTTTCGATCGCGGTTTTTATTAGAGTGTGAGCATTAACACAATTTCCACATACTCGATCAAATGGAATAATGGTTTTGGGTTCAGAAGGTCTCCAAGGTCATCAACAAATTCAAGTAGCGTAATTAAAAAATTACTTAACCTTGCATTTAGCAAAACGATTTTTGGTTAGAAAAAAATGCAAAAATGTTGGGCAATGGTCTGATTAGTATTGGCTGTAATGCAGAGTTTTAGGATGGGTTGCGCGATGATAACAAGATTATACAACTATTTTTGATTTTGAAAACTGAAAAAAAACTGCTTGTGTGTAGTACACTCTGTGTACCCTACAGTCAGCTCTATATTGCGACGATGCAGATCTTCAGGTAGCGTGAGTGGTAACGTTCTGATGTTTTCTATGCCGAAATTTCTTCTGATATTGTGAGTTTTAAAAAGATAATTTTGTACACTAACCCTGAAAATACTAATTTCCGTTTGGGAAAGTTAAGCTTAAAATGGCTTTGGAAGCTATCCATATTAAAGAGTAATAAGATGTGTGGCTTTTGTTAATTTACCCTTCTTAATAATAGTTATACAGTAATAGTAATAGTAATAAATTGATTTTAAACGATAATAGTGCGTTTTACCTTCAGTGGAATCTCGGCAAGTTTTTTGGTAATCTATTTAATTTTTTTATTTAATACGCCAGAAAGGATGGACCTTGTTTTCGTGTATTGTGGTGCGTGCTCCATTCTTGACCAAATTAAATATGTTTATGGCCAGTAATAGGAATTAATCAAATGGTGTGGTTATAGGCGACGCTCCTGTCTGTAACGGCCGGGAGACCATATATCCGCCGTGTGTTGTCAGCCTATTCGCAATCGACCCAGTGCACTATGGGGAATTTGCCCGATTGTTTTAAATAAATTAAGAACTCGCGAACCATGTAACATATTTCAGTGAAGTTTATTTTTATAGGGTTATTTATAAAAGTGAAAGTATACCCCAACACCCCACCCCCATTTTTTTTTTTTTGCAAATTTTGCTCTATATGCTCTTAATTTTTAATTTCAATATTGTAAAAAAAACTATAGTCGTTTTCTTCTTCATAATCATCAAACTCTAAAGACTCTTCTCATATAGGTTCATATTCGCATAATAACAATTGAATGACTTCTGGTGGAAGAGAAAGGCGCCTATGTATTCGAACGCGCTTCTTCAAATTCATTGATGAAATAACGGGGTCCAAAGTATCCATGGCTCTTCGGAAAACATCTGTAAAGTTAGAGATTCAACTGTGGGATCAACTAGCTTGCTAACAAAAGTGAATACGTCATCTTTTTTTCCTCAAAGACCCTTTTGCTTATGCCACACTTCCAACAAGGCTGCGTTTTTGATCAAGAGATTGGTTCCTAAGAAATGAAATTACTCGAAAAGTCGCACGAAGCGCACGATGAGACAATATTTTCTGAATTGGCAATTAATGACTCTACAAAATGGATATAGACACTCACTGAACAAAGTTAAACATTTTTTGAAAACTCTATTGAAAGTTAAACTTTCTTTCCAAAACCCAAACGAAAACATCACCTGCTACATTTACAAATTGTTAGATTTGGACGCACATATTAAGCAACATATAGGTGTTTTCACAAAGTAAATACCTGGAGAATTAGAAAACATTTAAAATTTGACTGTTTTACGTCATTTTGTTGCAGAGATAATGATTTGAAAGTGAGCTTCAAAATTAAGCAAAATGTAAACAAACCACGTGCGGTTGCAACAGCTGACTTTAACAGTTGGTATTAAAATACTAGACTTTTAAGTTAACATTTGCGGTATGTTACCGAACAGCATGATGTTTTCATAATACATTTAAAAAAAAAAAATTTAAATCGGCATACTTTCAAAAAAAACTCTTATTCCAAAAAATCGGGCAAATTCCCCATAGTGCAATGGTGTGTCAAGATATCTAGCTAGACGAATGTGCAAGTATCCGTTCCCTGTTTCATCAAACAAACCGGTGTTTTCAAGCTGAATTTTCGTCCAGTTTGGCTCTTCGATACCTCTGCGTTTGCATTACACGTTGTACTGGGGATTTTACTTGTCCTTAAGGGGTACAAGGGGCTTAGACTTAAATAATATTAAACAACAACTTTAAATGCCTTCAAAAACTCTTTTTAAAAATCCATCCTCACTGGCTTTTTAAAACTCCTGAACCAATTTATTTTGGCACAAACACAATAAAGTCCCTCTTATGTTGATTTTGTTTGCATTAATGAGTCGCCTACACAGAGCTATGTACATTAGAAAATGGCAATTCGTATCATTGCATCTGGGTCTGAAGGCTGAAGTACAACTAATGCTCGTTTTTATTTTCCCTATTTTCAGTACTCCTTACTGCAAACTGTGGTCGAAGCCTGCCAGAAAAAGAAGCACTGCAAGTTCCACGGATCTCCTCAGTTCTATGGACAGGGCGCCAGCGGTGTGGGTGACTCGTCGGGAACGAGCAGCTATCACAGCAGCACGGCTAGCTCCCATGCAATAAGCAGCGACCCGTGCCCCAAGCGCAGGAAAATTGTCGAAGTCGCCTATAAATGCCGCCCATGTAAGTGACCCCCATATAACAAAAATTTAGTTTCAACAACAACAACCATCACCCATCACCAATGGTAATGTTTACTGGGCTAACTCGGTTTCCACACTCCTTTGGATAACTGCAAAGCAGTCATCCGGATACAGAAATGAGTAGGACCTGGCACGTAGGCACGCTTTGTCGTGCGTTCCAAAAATGTACTTCAGGTGAACCCATTTCAGCGAGTCGTTTGGAGGTATTGAGTTCTCTGTTAGCAAGGCTAAAATTCAGTTGCAATAGGAAAATTTTAAAGTCGTCTCTGGGACATTATGCCTATAGTGGTGCTTTGCAGGCAACACAAAACGTCGATAAAACAAAAATATCCTTACCATTGTCAAAAATTGGTCGGTTTAAAAAGGCACAAGCCAACAACTTGAATTTAATAGCAAATATGCCATTCAAAGGTATCCCAACCCTGTAATAACTATTATGAGCTTGGCGTCTGCGACCAGCCTCTTGTTGACTATTTAGCTCGACCAATTAGATCATTTAATTAAGTGGGTTTATTACTTTAGTTCATATAATTTTCCTTACTAGGTATTGATATGTATTTTTAAATGTTGTTCCTAAAAACCATTTTGTTAAAATAGTTTTGTGCAAAAATAAATATGTAGTCTAAACATCATAGTTTCAAGTTTGCAGTGGATAATTCGCAGATAGTATATAAATTGGAATGGGCCGGATCGGACGCTTAGATCATAAAGCTTTCATCGAAGTAATCGGTAAATTAAATGAAAAGAAATTATAACCTCGGTGTTTTTAGACATATATAGTCATATATGATATACTCTTAGAAATAATAATTTTAATTTATCGGTTAATCGACTCAAGTTCATTGGTTTTACAGTTTGGCTTGACGTTTCCCTTCTTAATATTCAAGCTAAAATTTCTGTTACACGCCCAAAAAAATAACATAGTAGGATCAAAAAAATTATTGCAATTTAAAAAAAATTTAACTACAATTTTTGTAATACGATTTGCATGAAAAGCATGTGCAAACCAATAGGAAAATTAAAATACTTATCTAAAGTTATATCTGCCCACCAAAAAGTCGTAAAAACAAGAAAGAAAACTTACTTCAGGCAGAGCCAAAGTTGATATAACCTTGCAGAATATTCTGTAAGTTATAATATTTCCGATAGTGCAGTTATATGGCAGTTATAGGATATAGTCGGTCGATCCTTATAAAATTTGGTAGGTCAGATTGATTGGCCAAAAATAAAACCCATAGAATCCCAACTTCCTAACTTTAAAAACAACAAAGTTATGGTATTTCCGATAAATCAGTTATATGGCGTTATAAGAATGCATCATATGAATAATTTTGGAGAAGATAGCTTTCCAGTCTTGTTTATTCTTTATTTCGATTTGTATTCTTATATGGTTAAAATCAATGAAGCTAAACAGCTTTTGTGATAAATTTGTCGATAGTTCATAAATGAAAATGTCCAATAAAATTTAGATGTAGGACTAGAAAACGGGATTATTCTGACTAGTGAGTTCGATTGTCATAAGCATGTGATTGCTATGATTGCTTCCGGAGAGTATAAATAGCACATTAATATTTTAAGGCAGAACATACTTATGTTGGGGAAATCAAGTTACTTATTTAGGCTGTGTAATATAGGAAATTAAAATGGAATCCAGGCAATCCCGCTGAGGATTGGATATGTGGTCCTATTTTGATTTATCATTTATCGATAAACGATCCCAGGAGGTCTCCAGAAAGACAAACATTCCTGTTGGGAATAGAAAAAAAAAACAAATTTGAAACATAAAAAATAAAACCATTAGTATTGCCGGTACTAGCGATATAAATTACGAAAAATAAAGGCGAGGTCCATGTTGCAAGTGCCAAAGGCTAATCCTTTGCACGCAAAGAGATTAGCGATTATAACGCAAAGAGAACACGTTGGGAAGTTTTATCCCATGTTTTACATGTCGCTTATAAGAACCTGAAATACTAGCAACCGTCTTCTTCAGTCATCTATAAATACTCTACTTATAACCATACTATTATATATGTTTCTGGAACATTACTCTACATTTTAATGATGATTAACAAACCATTCACATTTGGAAAGCTCTGCAAAGGTGCTGCCGGAATTCGATGGGCAGAATATTCCGGTAGACCATTGGTTTTTAACTTAGATCAAAATGAAGACTTGATCATTGTTCGTCACTGTTCATCTCTGGATGTCAATGCTAAGCGTTGTGGTCGGTTTTACACGAGGAAACAAAATTTGCCGGCCCAAATTGTACATCAATAAGCGTGGACAATGTTGAGTTGGGACCGACAACGAGGTGCAGGATGACCAGAGCGGATTCGATAGGAGAAATCAAAAATGAAGACGTCAGCCTTCACTAAAACTAACAAGCAGATCAGGCAGCTTAGAGCTGTCGGGTCTTCCAATCATTTCGAGGAGTGTTAAAATTCTTAAAGAAGAATCTGTCAGCTATAGAGCAGGGAGAACATCGAAAAGTATTGAGCTCGTTTTTAGGTGAAAGCCGCAAAATAAAAAGTTATTGTAAACCTGAGCCTCGAGAACGTTTACGTTAGAAGTAATTAGGTAATAAATATACACTTAATAAGGGCTGTCAAGTGAAACAAGGGAGCTCAAAAAGTGCAAAAACCACCTTGTTGGCCATGGCGCAGATTGTAGTCCAAGATTCAAATGGAGGACGGATAATACTAGAGAAAGGACCCTTAAGTCGGCAGTTTCATTTAGAATTTACTAAGTGCAACAGAACTTCTAGCGATTTTGTTTAAGGATTTTTGGTAAGAGCTGAAACATTTCCAGATTAATAGTCTAACAAGAAAGGAAAGCTAACTTCGGGCGGAGCCGAAATTGATATACCCTTGCAGAATATTCTGTAAATAATATTCTCCAAAATTATTCAAATGATGCATTCTTAATACTCATAAAAATTTCGACTTCCTAACTTAAAAACACCAAAGTTATGGCATTTTCAATCGTTCAGTTATATGGCAGCTATAGGATATAGTCGGTCGATCCCTATAAAATTTGGTAGGTCTGATTGATTGGCCAAATATAAAACCCACAGAAAATCCCAACATCCTAACTTTAAAAACACACATCGTCTCTGACTTTCAAAGTGAACGGTCGTGTTTTTTTTTTCTGCGCTTCGAATTTTGTATTTTGTTTTCGTTTATTCCCATCGGTGGGTGTTAACAATTTTAATTTTCTTCCGCGTTATTCAAACATATGTAAATTTAAACTCCGTTCGCTTCGCGAGTGCCTTTTGTATTTGATACTAACTAATTGTTTTATTTTCGTAATTCTTATCTGTGTTTTCTTTTCTTTTATCTACACCGTTTTCTCTTTTGTGCATGCACTTTAACTTAGTTACGCTCCCGCTCTCTTGCTCTCTTTTTGCTTTGAAAGTTCTAAGCGTGCAGTTTCTGCGCTCTTGCGGTACTTATAACTGCTCGCTTATAAATTTCAATTCGCTTTCTTGGTACAGTGGTCCCAATAAATAAAATGAATAATAAAAATTTAGTCTGCTTCTGCAAGAAATGCAGCCTCGTAATCAGGGCTGACCAGTCGAATATGACTTGCTGGCTGTGTGAAAATATGGTGCACACCAAGTGCGCCGGTTTTACTGGCCGGACAAGTGATGACCTATCGAAGGGGCCCAATTTGCAGTTTTGTTGTGATGCTTGTGTCGAGGTTGCGAACGAGATGAAATCGTTCATGCGCCAAACTAAAGGCGGCCTGATGGGGCTGATTAGCTGTTTCGGTGTTGCTAGAGATAGTTTTCGCCGAGCTGATGATCTCCTCTCTGCGCTGGACTCGCAGTTTAATAGTCGTAAGCTATTAGAAGAGTCCCCTAAGCGCAAAAAAGGCCGCTGGTGGTAAGGAGCAAAAGGGGAACACCCCGCAACCGAAATCAAAAGAACAACAGAGCATTTCGGCGGATCAGCAGCCGATTTCAGCAAACCCTCAAATGTTGCTAAGATCGGCAGCTAAAAAGATTCGGTATCCGAACAATCCGTTTCAGAATGCATGCAACCAGGGACTTCTAAGAATTCCGATTTGTCCGTAGTGGTTTCACAATTAGTGGATCCACCTATCTCTCAGAATATAGCATCTCCTCCACAAGGGACTACTGAGTCCGGACAACCGGCTCAAGTTGGTTTGGCAGAAGCATTGTCTGCTCCACCAAAATCCCTTTCAGTGGTTCCACTCAAGAAACAAATTTTCGTTTCTCGGCTTTCCCCTGATCAAACATCTTCTGATGTATTGTCTTATATACAAGACAAAACTAAAGCCGATTGTAATAGTGTAAAGGTGGAAAAGTTTAAGTTTTCTTATGCTAGAGACATTTCATCTTTCAAGATAACTGTCCCTAACGAGCTTTTTGAAGCCATATGCTCGGGCGACTTTTGGCCGGATAATATGGTTGTAAAAGAGTTCGAGGCTAAGATAAAGAAGAAGGGGCCCGTGGGAGTAAAACTTCCTAGTCGAGGCCAAACCAGTGTACCAATTTCAAAAAACTAACTTCTAACCTCCTACTTTCCTATCAGAATGCAAGAGGTTTGCGCAGCAAACTTACTAAATTGTATTCCGATAGCCTTTCCTTTGCATCTCATATTATTGTGTTCACAGAAACCTGGTTAAAGCCGGAGATCTTTAGCTCCGAAGTTTTTCCAGGTAAGTACACAATATATAGGTATGACCGTCCCTCTAGACGGGGAGGTGGAGTCTTAATTGGAGTTGATTCAAACCTCCCGTCTGAGCAGTTATTTTTTGATGAATTCAATACTATTGAATTTATTTGTGTAAAGTTATCGCTTCCTGGTAACTTTATATACATAACCTGCTCATATATTCCGCCGTTGTCTGAACTTCCTGATTATTTAAATCACCTATCCGTCATTAAGTCCGTTGCAAATAAGCTTTCCGATAGGGATCAGTTGATAGTTCTAGGTGATTTTAATATACCTGGAGTTACTTGGTCCACTGAGGATGGATCGAATGTCTTACTACCTATAGTACAGCATGATTTTATTGATGGCCTGCTTGACATATCTCTATCTCAAGTAAACCATGTTCGAAATTCATTAGGTCGCCTACTTGATTTGTGTTTTGTATCAAATCCTGAAGGTGTGTTTCTGTCCAGAGTAGCACCACTCACGCAACCTGAAGATCCATATCACCCCACATTCGAAAGTTCATTTGATACTGGTAGAGTTATAGAAGAAAAATCAGAAAAATCCAAACGAATACATTGTTTTCGCAAGGCAGACTTTCTGAGGCTAAATAATTTTATTTCTGGCTTTAATTGGTCTGATCTTTACCTATGCATAAATATGTCCGATGCAGTTAATGTTTTTTACACTGCAATAAACTCATTTTTTAATTCCTGTGTTCCGTGGTACTATCCGTCAACTTCCAATAAATCACCTTGGTTTAGCAAAGAGTTGACACACTTAAGAAATGTAAAGTCCAGACTTTTTAGGAAATATAAAAATACCGGTTCTCAATCTGTTTTTACTAGATATTTAAGTGCTCGGTCAAGATTTACCGTGCTTAATGCTCAGTGTTATAACAGTTACTTAAACCGTTGTAAGGTCCAGTTCTCTCAGGACCCGAAACAGTTTTATAATTTTGTTAACACCAAGCGTAAATCTAATTCCTTTCCTTCCTCGCTATCGTTCGAAAACATGACGGCAACCACAGATCAGGCAATAGCCGATCTATTTGCCCAATTTTTCAAACGACTTACTCTACTTTTAGATTATTCATCACAGCCTTATTCTTACAACATATCCAAGTCAAACCTCATATTCTGTCCCACTTTAACAGAAAGCTCTCTTCTTTTGGATCTTCTTCGTATTAAACCTGTTTATTCGCCAGGGCCCGATGGTATTCCTGGGTGCGTGCTTAGGTATTGCGCTAAGGCCCTGTGCAAACCTCTTCACAAGTTGTTTACCTTATCTATAGAAACCTCCCAATTCCCAAATATTTGGAAGGAATCATTTGTTATTCCTCTTTTCAAAAAAGGTAACAAGTTAGAAGCCAGTAACTACAGAGGTATTTCTAAGTTGTCAGCTATTCCTAAGCTTTTTGAAAAAATTATTACTCCTCATTTGCAGCACCTTTGCAGATCAATCATTTCTCCGTGTCAACACGGATTTATTAAACGTAGATCCACAATCACAAACCTTCTAGAGCTCACTTCATTAGTGATAAATGGCTTCAATAGTAGTTTTCAAACAGACGTCATTTACACTGACTTTAGTAAACCATTTGACTCTGTAAATCACTTACTTCTCATTCAAAAACTTGACCTTTTAGGTTTTCCAGTTGATCTGGTTAAATGGTTTTCAAGTTATCTGAATGGCAGGTCACAAAGGGTCCTTTTTAAAAATTCAATTTCTGAAATTCTCCGTGTTACCTCCGGTGTCCCACAAAGGGAGCCATCTGGGTCCGTTACTTTTTACATTATTTATTAATGATCTTCCCTCAATTATAAGTCATTCTCGCGTACTTATGTACGCAGATGATGTTAAGTTGTGCCTGCAGTATAAGGACATTTCCTGCCATTTAGACTTGCAATCCGATCTAGATAATTTTCAAAACTGGTGCCGAGATAATTTACTAAATTTAAACGGTTCCAAGTGCAAGCTGATGACTTTTTATCGGGCCAATCCGATATACGCGACCTACACGTTAAGTGGCAGCTCTTTGGATAGAATAACTCTTGTAAACGATCTTGGCGTTCTCTTGGACCCCAAACTAAAATTTTCTAATCACATTTCGTCCATGGTTAATAAAGCCAGAGGAGTGCTTGGATTTATTAAAAGGTGGTCAAAAGAATTCGATGATCCTTATTTGACTAAAACGTTATATATTTCGCTAGTCCGTCCGATTCTGGAGTATGGGTCTCCCGTCTGGAGTCCACAATACGGAATACATATTGGTCGTATTGAATCTGTACAAAAAAACTTCCTTCTTTTTGCTTTACGGCGCCTAAACTGGGATGCAAATCTTATCTTACCTTCTTATTCTAGTAGACTTCTTTTGATTAATTTACCATCCCTAGCCAACCGTAGAACGATGCTTGGTACTATCTTTATTTATAACCTTATACATGGTGATATTGACTGCCCCGACTTGTTAAGTCGGCTAAACTTTTCTGTGCCAAGTAGATTAACCAGAAATTATATTCCCCTAACTTTAAATCATTGTAGATCTAACTATGCCTTGCATGAGCCTTTCAGAGTATTATGTTCTGACTATAATAGACTTTTTCCTGTAATATCAAATCTTGACTCTCTGCCGCTCCTAAAACGATTAATACTTGCTTCATTGGCACAAGATTGATCTAACTATTACTTTTTTCCCCGGACCTTTACCTTTATTTTCCTATCTCGCGTCTATCTTATCGCGAATCGTGCCGTACGATACACGGCTGCGCCCCTCGGTCGGTTGGGCGGGTAAGTGGGCCGTGGGACTCCGCGCGAAAAAAAAAAAAAAAAAAAAAAAAAAATATGGGAGGTATAGGATATAGTCGGCCGATCCTTATGAAATTGCCCAAATAAAAAAGCCATAGAACTT
>JAECXW010000467.1:0-121897 GCA_018153365.1 Drosophila fuyamai | reverse complement strand
TTAGATAACAACTGAATATGGTGAATTCCTTAAGTTGTACATATACGTAGCAGCTACCTCTGCCATCACCGAGACATCGTATGTCACCCGCAGCTGGGATCCATATAGCTGCAGTCTTATATTCATTTTCCAGCCAGATACCGGGTTGTTTCACTCTATATTGCTCGCAGATTATAACCAAATCCACGCAATGTTCCAGTACTATTTGGGACAGCAGATCATCTGCTATACGGCTTCTGTGAAGGTTTGCTTGTAGGATTTTCATATTTGGGTTTTACGGGTACTGGCTGCGCAGTTACTCGTCCCAGGGAAATGATTGAGATCCCTGCGGTTTTCATATGCACACAGGCAACATTTCGGTGTCTTCGTGCAGTTTCTCATCTTGTGCCCCGTCTCTCCACACCTAATACAGAGATCTCTCCTGTCTGGTCCCGAGCAATCCCTTTGTAGGTGGCCTACCCCAAAGCATCTGAAGCAGCGTGTAACTTCGATGCACCGTTTCACTCGGCATCGCGTCCATCCAATCTTGATTCTTGGCTCCTTAAGAATTTTAGCTGCTTCTTCTGTTGGCAATATAACGAATGCACGTTTTTGCTCAGAACTGTTTGCGCCAGTTAGTCTCACTTTGACTTCCTGACTCTGCTCGCCTATAATAGACTTGATTGCAGTTATGACTTCCTCCTCATTTGTCAGACTGTCTAGGTCTCGTATCTCCAACTTGCTCAACGGCCTGATAGTCTTCACTGTGGCGTTTTCTTTGAGCGTGTGCTTAATGCTTTCGCAAAGCTTCTCGGACTTACTTCCTTTTGATAACTCGAGAAGCAAATCCCTGACTTGGTTTTCCTGACTGATCGGATGGCTGATTCGGTCTCGTCAGGCTTCAAGTTTTCCCTAAGTTCCCTCAACACCTCGGCGTAGCTCCTGCCTTCTGCGGGCTTAACCAATACAGCTTCTGGGCGGGATCTTGACCGTACTTTAGAGTTTTCTCCTTTCCTCTCAGGGTTAACATTAACTGCTTTGTTCGTTTCCTCTGTTTGAGATGTTTTGGGTTTTCCCTTCTTCCGAGTCACTGTCTTAAAGCCGTCCTTCGCTTCCTTACTTTTCGGCTTTTTGTTGGCTTCAGCCGCTGAGTTCGTTTCCTTGACTCTCTGTGTTTCGGCTGTCTTCCAGCTTTTCCTGTAGTTTCCGACAATATCAAGGAGTTCGCTCAGTTCTGACGCTCCGTCTTTCACATCCATACTGATGTTTCGCTGCTTTAGCATAGCATGCTTCATTTTTCGAAGCACTGCTCTGCATTTCTCGATCGTTTCCTCTTCTAGTGCTCTCATTTTATAGATGAGCTCTTGTCTTGGGGAGCCTACCGCAGGTCTGACATCTTGGGATGAAGCAGGGGTTTGCTGATCCTCGTGCAGTATTGCCGTAGATGGGTTTGGTTGTTCCTCCAGATGAACCTCTTGCGCCGTCTTTCCTTCTTCTGTAACGCCTTGATCTGGCGACCTCATCATTTTTCTACTCTTCTGGAATGCTCCTCTCTCTTCTTCTTGGGTTTTACTATTGTTCTGCATGCTATATGGGTCCAAACTTTAAGTCGCTATCTCCTCACATATGTACAGTCCTCCACGATGCCCCCATGGGTCCCTATGCAAGCAGTGAGGTTCATGCGAGGGTTGACGCAGGTCCTTATGGGTACCTGCGTTCAGAGCCAGGACGGATGTTAAGCAGGAGTTGTCTCAACTGCACCTGTACCATCGGTTCCGCGATGATGTGATTAGAACGTATTTAAAGACTCGCCAAGTTTTAAAAGGACGGAGGTAACTTCAGCATTAGCCCAGCAGCCATTTAACCAGAGTTTCAATCTGGGTACTCAGGTGTTGGAATGCCGCTGTCATCAGCGGGGGACCTTCTTTAGTGTCTGCCGATCTGAAAAAAGACAATTGTGTAGCCGCCCAATATGGGACAGACGCTAACCCAGACGCCGCCCTCTTAGGGAACAGACGCGAACGGGATTTAAAAGCCGCCTTCTCACCTTAGCAAGTACCTTGTCGGTTGACAGAGATACAAGTTACCGGGACCGCCACGTGGAGGCGGTGAGATACTTGAAGCAGTTCTGCATGGATCATGCTGGGCTTTGCTATGTTAAAGCCAACCAGACACTTTGCCATGCAGAAACAGCTCCCGGTCCCAATAATAATAATAATAATAATAATAATAATAATAATAATAATAATAATAATAATAATAATAATAATAATAATAATAATAATAATAATAATAATAATAATAATAATAATAATAATAATAATAATAATAATAATAATAATAATAATAATAACAATAATAACAATAATAATAATAATAATAATAATAATAATAATAATAATAATAATAATAATAATAATAATAATAATAATAATTTTTTTTTTTTTTTTTTTTTTTTTTTTGGGCTGAGGGGGAAAATGCCTTCTGCATCTCACACTACCGTCGTATGTGTGGTATGTGGGGCTTGCACCCACTAAAAACCCCTCCTCATCAGGCCTGTATCCACTTCGGAAAAGCTTCCGCATTACTTCAAAGTGGGGCCTCTTGCGCGCGATGCGCGTTCATCTACTCATACAAAGCTCTAAGGCTCGCCTCTACTTAAATGCCAATATATACCGTAGAAAATATCCATTGGCACCCAAGGAGAGGCGATCCCCAGAGCCCGTCTGATGGTCTGCGTCCAGCCTGCCCTTTTTATACCCTTGCATCAAGGTCTAATTTCTTCAAGCGCAGAATGTCTCCGATAAAAGCGGCTACTGCTCTCCAGTTCTCTTCGCTTTCGCACATCTTGGCTACTTCGAAGTGGGGCCTCCTGCGCGACATGCGCTCTCGTCTCAATGCAAAGCTCTACGACGCGTCCGTTTCTCGTCTATCAAGATCGTTTTTCTTTGACCTTAAGATCGTTCCAACATAGGCTTTTACGTGATTCCAGGCCGCCTCACTGCTTATCATTCGATCAACTATGTTTTCAGGCGATATTTCTCCAATGGCATCCGTTAGTCCGGTGCGTTCTGATCGAAACCGCTCACAATGGAATATAGTGTGTTCTACACTGTCCCTCTCGGCGTCTTCATAAATGCACGTAGCTTGTGAGCTTTTCGCGATAGTGTGCAAAAAGGCCCGGAAATAGCCGTGGCCGGTCAGCATTTGAGTTAGGTAGTAATCAACGTTTCCGTGTTTCCTTTTTGTCCACCCCTTGAGATTGGGTATAAGCCTAGCTGTCCATTTTCCCGAGCATTCATGCTCCCACCTATTTTGCCACAAGTTCAGGGTCTCTTCTCTGCACAGCTCTTTTGTTTGTCTTGTCGCTACTCCACTTTGTTTTAGCTGGTAGACTTTTTGGCGTTCTCTTGCTAAGAGATCGATCGGTATTACACCCGCAGTGACTAGAGCTGCTGATCCTGATACCGTTCTATAGGCGCTGATTATCCTCAATGCTATTGTCCTTTGAACTTCGAGCAAGGGTTTAAGTCTGCACTTTACGCGTAGGGTGTTAGCCCAAACCTCACATCCATAAAGCAGGATTGCGTGGTTCACTTCCATTAAGAGTTTGCGTTTCGACTGGATTGGACCACCTATGTTTGCCATGAGTCTGCTAAGTGATTTTGCAGTGTCGGTCGCTCGGCTTTTAGCGTGCTGAATTTGAGCCTTAAACGTCAGTTTGGGCTCAAGACGAACTCCTAGATATTTTATCACCTTCTGCGTCCTAATGATATTTTCTCCTACTCTCATATCTATTTCTAGTGGAAACTGCTTCGTTGTTACTAGCAACAACTCGGTTTTTTCCGTGGCCAGCTGCAAACCGTTATTGTCCATCCATCCTTTCACCCGGCGCATCACCTGGTTTAGCTTACGCTGTATGTTTTCGGGGTTACGAGCCGAGATAACTGCAACTATATCGTCTGCGTATCCTACTAAGGTCGTGTCTTCCGGCATTTCTATGCGCAGTATTTCGTCGTAGCTAATATTCCATAGCTCGGGTCCCAGTATTGATCCTTGCGCTGCTCCTGATGTTACCTTTACACATTTCTCGCCTGCCTTTGTTTGGTACAGTAGCTTTCTGTTTTCGAGGTAGCTTTGTAATATTTTCAAGAGGTATCCACCGATTTTGAATTTCTGTTCTAGTGCGTCTGTAATATTTTCCCATTTAACGCTGTTAAAAGCGTTTTTGACATCCAGTGTTGCTAAGAGTACTATAGGTCTCGAGTAGTGATTTCCTTGTTGACTTCGTAGTGCTTCGTAATATACCTTTTGAATTGCCCCTATTGTGGACCTCCCTGGTCTAAAACCGAACTGCATAGGAGAGAGTCCTCCGGCTCTGTTAACTGCTGCTGCTAGACGAGGTTTGATCATCTTTTCTAGGAGCTTTCCTGTAGTATTTAACATACATAATGGTCGATATGCTGACGGCGATAAGGGATCTCCTTTGCCCTTGCTTATCAGAACCAGCCGTTGCAGTTTCCATTGCTCGGGAAATAGTCCCGTTCGGATGCAAGCATTAAACATATCGAGTAGAAGATTAGGTCGCCTCTCTGCAATTGCTTGCAGGACCTCCGCAGGTATGTTATCGGGTCCCGGGGCTTTCCTACTTTTTAAGCTTTTTGTTGCTCTGACAAGTTCTTCCAATGTAAACATGTCTACTCGTTCTTCAAGGTCGGACACAGTTCTTCTCGACGGCCTAATCTCATGAGTAGGGAAGAGTGTTCTGACGATATTGTCCATCTGATCTACCTGTAGATCCGGCAAGGGTCTCCGGGACCTAAGTTTCTTCATGACGATTTTGTAGCCTAGTCCCCATGGGTCAGAGTTGACATCATTGCAAAGGCACTTCCATTTATTAATCTTGGATTTCCGGATAGCAATATTAAGATCCTTCTTAGCTTTTTTGTACTCCTGCTCCTGGGTAGTAAATATTCCTCTACATCTTGCTCGGGTGAAGCGCCGTCTAGTTTTAAGGCATTTCTCTCTTAAGATTTTTATTTCATTTGTCCACCAGTATGCTTCTTGACCTTGCCTGTGTGGGTTTCCCCGTTTAGGCATTGCGGCGTTGCACGCTTTTTTTATAATTGACATAGTGTCGTTGACTATATTCTCGTCGTTTTGCCGTATAGTATTAGCTTTTCTATCAATTTCGTTGATGAGAGTTGTTTTGCTCAGTCTATTTACGTTCCATCCCTTTTTTCCTAGGCTAAGGCGATTTTCAGAACGATTTTGATCGCCTTGTGTCAGCTTGTAGGATATATACTCGTGATCGCTTCCGTTAAAGATCTCTAATACTTTCCATTCGGCAACCTTGTTTGCCATTTCTTCCGTCACTAGCGTTATGTCCGGGATTGTTCCTTCATTTCCTGGTCGTCTAAATGTAGCGGTTGATCCTATGTTTGCAACTACCATTCCCAGCCTTGCCGCCATGTTTAGAATTTTTCTGCCTCTGGAGTTGGTTGATGACATGCCCCATTCTTCCGCTCTTGAGTTAAAGTCACCTGCTAATAGGACTTTTCCCTGAGCTTGCTTGGCAGCATCTTCGATATCTTCGAGTTTTCTTTGGAAAGTCGTAATGTCATCGGAGGGTGTTAGGTAGCAGCTAATAATGGTCCAGTCCGCAACTTGTGCTGATACGTAACAATTCCGTCTAATGGGGGTATGGTGTGTAATGGTGCTGAATACTGGGATCCATAAAGCCGCGGTTTTCGTCTCATCTTCTATCCACAGACCGTCCTCCCGAGTTTTGTATTGTTCGCTGATAATGGCTAGATCTACATGATGCTCCAATGCTATTTGGAGCAGCAGATCATTGGCCGTTCTGCTTCTGTGCATATTTGCTTGTAGGACTTTCATTCTCTGCTTTTACTTGCGCCGCTATGACATTTGTTTGTCCCCGGAAGGTGGTTTAACTCTTTCCTTTTTTCCTCTGCGCAAATACAACATCTTACTGGGTTTTTGCATTCTTTTATTTTGTGCCCAGCCTCTCCGCATCTGATACATAGGTTTCTTCGATCTGGCCCCTTACAGTCCCTTTGCGTGTGTCCCCCTCTAAAGCATTTGAAGCATCGCATAGTGTCGATGCATTCTTTTACTCGACACAGGGTCCAGCCAATCCTGATTCTTCGGTCCTTCAGTATTTTCGCTGCATCTTCTGTCGCTAAGGTAACGAAGGCTCGTCGTTGCTCCGAGCTATTTACTCCAGTCAGATTAATTCTGATTTCTTCGGTAGTATCTCCTATCCCGGTTTTAATTGCGGAAATGATCTCGCTTTCCTCTGTAATACTATCAATATCTCGAATTTCCAGTTTGGTTTGCTGTTTCATGGTCCTAACCGTTGCATCACCCTTGAGCGTGGTCTTGATAGTCTCGCATAATAATTCGGCTTTGCTTCCTCTGGACAGTTCTAGGAGCATGTCACCTGATCTTGTTTTTCTTATCGACAGGATATTGCTGACATCTTTTTCTGGTTTCACGCTAATTCGTAGGTCCCTCAGAACCTGTGCATAGCTCTTTCCTTCAGTTAGCCTTACTAGCACAGCATCTGGTCGAGATCTTAATTTTGTCCTAGGTTTATCTCTCTTTTCACCATTAACGTCTCTTTTTATATTTCGTTCATCCGATTTTGCCTCTTTTTTCCGTTTTTTGTTAGTTACCATTTGAAAGCCATCATTTGATTCTTTATCTCTGCCTTTTTTGCTTGCGTTCTGTAATGCTGGGCTGGTAGCTGCTCTCTTTTGGGTTGACGATAGCGGGGTATCGACTATCTTCAAGGCCTTCGGTATTGCCTTACTCATGTCATTTAGTTTTTCGATTTCAGCTTTCTTCCAGCTCGCTCTGTAGCTTTCTATTACATCGAGAAGCTCCGTGAGTTCAGCTGTACCGTCCTTAACTTCCATGCTGATATTTCTTTGTTTTTGCATCGCATGCTTCATCTTCCTTATTATTGCCTTGCACTTGGTCAGAGATTCTTCCTCTAATGTTCTCATCTTGTATATTAGTTCCTGTCGCGGGGAGCTTCGCTGTATTGTCGGTGCTGTCTCTTTCCTGTGTGTAGCAGGAGTTTGAAGGTCAATCTGCTGTGGTGCTTCGGAATCCTTTCCTTTTTTCGGAGTGTTTTGTTCAGCAAGTTCATTATTTTCCTTCCTTTCAATGGTCGTGTTTCCTTGGGGTGACCTACCCATCAAGTTGCTCTTCCGGAAAGCTTCTTCCATATTGTTTGGTGTTAATTGGGTTGTCATCTTGCATAAGTGGGTCCAAACTCTACGCCGCTATCTCCTCACCTATGTACAGTTGTCCAAAATGTCCCCATGGGTCCCTATGCAAGCAGTGAGGTCCATGCGAGGGTTGACACAAAGCTTCATGGGCGGTTGTGTTCAGAGCCAGGACAGACGCGAAGCAGGAATCATTTCAACTGCACCTGTACCGCCGAGTCAACGGCGCTGTGATTTGAACGTACGGAGAGACTTGCTAAGTTTTAACTGGACGGAGGCGAACGTAACATTATCCCGATAGCCGTTTCTCCAAAATGTCACTCTTGCGTACTAAGGTGTCAGAATGCTGCATTCGTCAAGCCCGATATCATCAAATCGTCTTTTGTGTGCATAATCGTAAGTCAATTTATCGTTCCTGTGTCTTGCCGTGACTGGGGGACCGCGGGTATGTCAAGCCCGTCACCCGGTTGTGGGTGCCCCTGCGGGGATAATAACAATAATAACAATAATAACAATAATAACAATAATAACAATAATAACAATAATAATAATAATAACAATAATAACAATAATAATAATAATAATAATAATAACAATAATAACAATAATAACAATAATAACAATAATAACAATAATAACAATAATAACAATAATAACAATAATAACAATAATAATAATAATAACAATAATAACAATAATAACAATAATAACAATAATAACAATAATAACAATAATAACAATAATAACAATAATAACAATAATAACAATAATAACAATAATAACAATAATAATAATAATAATAACAATAATAACAATAATAACAATAATAACAATAATAACAATAATAACAATAATAACAATAATAATAATAATAATAACAATAATAACAATAATAACAATAATAACAATAATAACAATAATAACAATAACAATAATAACAATAATAACAATAATAACAATAATAACAATAATAACAATAATAACAATAATAACAATAATAACAATAATAACAATAATAACAATAATAACAATAATAACAATAATAACAATAATAACAATAATAAATAATAACAATAATAACAATAATAATAATAATAATAATAATAACAATAATAACAATAATAACAATAATAACAATAATAACAATAATAATAATAATAATAACAATAATAACAATAATAACAATAATAACAATAATAACAATAATAACAATAATAACAATAATAACAATAATAACAATAATAACAATAATAACAATAATAACAATAATAACAATAATAACAATAATAACAATAATAACAATAATAACAATAATAACAATAATAACAATAATAACAATAATAACAATAATAACAATAATAATAATAATAACAATAATAACAATAATAATAATAACAATAATAACAATAATAACAATAATAACAATAATAACAATAATAACAATAATAACAATAATAACAATAATAACAATAATAATAACAATAATAACAATAATAACAATAATAACAATAATAACAATAATAACAATAATAACAATAATAACAATAATAACAATAATAACAATAATAACAATAATAACAATAATAACAATAACAATAATAACAATAATAACAATAATAACAATAATAACAATAATAACAATAATAACAATAATAACAATAATAACAATAATAACAATAATAACAATAATAACAATAATAACAATAATAACAATAATAACAATAATAACAATAATAACAATAATAACAATAATAACAATAATAACAATAATAACAATAATAACAATAATAACAATAATAACAATAATAACAATAATAACAATAATAACAATAATAACAATAATAACAATAATAACAATAATAACAATAATAACAATAATAACAATAATAACAATAATAACAATAATAACAATAATAACAATAATAACAATAATAACAATAATAACAATAATAACAATAATAACAATAATAACAATAATAACAATAATAACAATAATAACAATAATAACAATAATAACAATAATAACAATAATAACAATAATAACAATAATAACAATAATAACAATAATAACAATAATAACAATAATAACAATAATAACAATAATAACAATAATAACAATAATAACAATAATAACAATAATAACAATAATAACAATAATAACAATAATAACAATAATAACAATAATAACAATAATAACAATAATAACAATAATAACAATAATAACAATAATAACAATAATAACAATAATAACAATAATAACAATAATAACAATAATAACAATAATAACAATAATAACAATAATAACAATAATAACAATAATAACAATAATAACAATAATAACAATAATAACAATAATAACAATTTTTTTTTTTTTTTTTTTTTTTTTTTGGCTGAGGGGGAAAATGCCTTCTGCATCTCACACTACCGTCGTATGTGTGGTATGTGGGGCTTGCACCCACTAAAAACCCCTCCTCATCAGGCCTGTATCCACTTCGGAAAAGCTTCCGCATTACTTCAAAGTGGGGCCTCTTGCGCGCGATGCGCGTTCATCTACTCATACAAAGCTCTAAGGCTCGTCTCTACTTCAATGCCAATTTATACCGTAGTAGATATCCATTGGCACCCAAGGAGAGGCGATCCCCAGAGCCCGTCTGATGGTCTGCGTCCAGCCTGCCCTTTTTATACCCTTTCATCAAGGTCTAATTTCTTCAAGCGCAGAATGTCTCCGATAAAAGCGGCTACTGCTCTCCAGTTCTCTTCACTTTCGCACATCTTGGCGACTATAGTTTCCGGCGTAATCTGTCCGATCGCTCGTGACAGGATATTTCGTTGCTGCGCGAATTGGGTACAATAAAACACTGTGTGTTCTGCGTTGTCGGCTTCCGCATCAGCGTAAATACAGCTGGCTTCCGTGCTTTTGCCCATCTTATTTAGAAAGAAACTAAAATAACCGTGACCTGTGAGCACTTGGGTGACGTAGTAGTCTACATCCCCGTGTCGTCTCTCAACCCAGCTTTTAAGGTCGGGGATAAGTCTTCTTGTCCATCTTCCAGTGCCTTCGCGTTCCCATCTTTCTTGCCAGGCATTGATGGTCTCTCTTTTTAGAGCCAGAATCGATTGTCTAGATGCTTCTCCAGCTTGTCGGAGGTCGTAGAGGCTCTTGCGTTCTTTCGCTAGCAGGTCTATCGGAACCACGCATGCTAAGACAAGTGCTGCAGCACACGACACCGTGCGATATGCGCTAATTATACGTAAGGCAGAGGTTCTTTGTATAGCCAATAAAGTCTTCAGTCTGCAATTTGTTTTTAGCGAATCAGCCCACACTTCACATCCATACAGAAGAATGGAGTTGTTTGTATTCATTAACAGCTTTCGTCTAGACGCTATTGGTCCACCGATGTTTGCCATAAGTCTACTAAGAGACCTTGTTGTCTCTGCAGCCTTGGTTCTAGCGTTATTAATTTGAGGTCCAAAGGTCAGTTTAGAGTCCAGCCTGAGCCCAAGGTACTTTATTGACTTCTGTGTCCGAATAGTTGTCTCACTGAGCCTTAATTCTATTTCCAGTGCATCTGCTTTCTGGTGACTAGCAATAGCTCAGAGTCCATCCATTCTTTTACACGAATCATTACTTGATTTAGTATTCGTTGGGCGTACTCAGTATTGCGTGCTGGAATCACTGCGACTATGTCATCCGCATATCCTACGAGAAATGCGTCGCCAGGCATTTCTGTGCTGAGGATATCGTCATAACTGATATTCCACAGTTCCGGTCCTAGTATGGATCCTTGAGCTGCTCCCGAGGTGATGTCCATCCGTTTTTCGCCTCTTCTTGTCAGATAAATCAGTTTTCGATTCTGTAGATAGCTGTCTATTATCCGCATCAGGTATTCTGGGATGTGGAAACGTCTGTTTAGCGAATCGATCATGTCCGACCACCTGACACTATTAAACGCATTTTTGACGTCTAGTGTCGCCAAAAGCACAATGGGTCTGGATGCATGGTTGCCCACTGGGCTTGCCAATGCTGCATTAACGACTTCCTGTATTGCTCCGATTGTGGACCTCCCTGGTCGGAACCCGTATTGTCTGCTGGAGAGGCCACCTGATACCTCGACAGCAGCAGCTAGTCGAGGCTTGATCAGCTTTTCCAGTAGCTTTCCAGTCGTGTTGAGCATGCAGAGCGGTTGATAGGCTGATGGGGTTGCAGGGTTCCCCTTTCCTTTGCTTATCAAGACCAACCTCTGTGTTTTCCACGGATCGGGGAATATTCCATACTGCAGGCACTTGTTGTACATATTTAATAGTACATCGGGTCTGCTCTTTGCGATGACTTTAAGAACTTCGGTCGGTATATTGTCGGGTCCCGGTGCTTTCCTATTCTTCATGCTGCCTATTGCCTTAGTTAATTCATCCTCACTGAATAACTCGAAGTGTTCCTCAGATGGCTGGAGTGCAGTGTAAACTGGTCTGATCGGATGGGGCGGAAACAGAGTTTTGACAATGTTATCCATGTGCTCGTCGTCTATATCTGGCAGAGTACTTCTTGACCTAAGCTTCTTCATAACGAGTTTGTACCCCAGACCCCATGGGTCCTTGTTAACGTCATTGCAAAGGGATTTCCATTTATTTCGTTTACTTATGCGAATGGCAATATTAAGAAGCTTTTTCGCCTTCTTGTACTCCTCCTCCTGTGTAGCGAAGTTTCCGCTTCTCCTAGCTCGTGTGAGATGACGCCTATAGCGGAGGCTAGTCTCCCTTAAAGCATTTATCTCGTCCGTCCACCAGTATACCTCTGCTCCTCGCCTGTGGGGATTGCCAGACTTTGGCATTGCAGCATCACAAGCTCTTTTTATGGTGGACATAGTGCTGCTAACAACGCTCTCCACGCTAGTTCTCTCATTGCTATCGATTTGACTCCTGTCAATTTCTCCTATTAAGAGGTTCTTGTTTAGTCGGTTAACATTCCATCGGTGACTAGTTCGTATTTGATTTCCTACATGATGAACCGTACATCCTTCAGTACTGAAGGATATATACTCGTGGTCGCTTCCATTGTAGATGTCTAAAACTTTCCAGTCTAATATTCTGTGCGCAGAGTTCTCTGATACTAGCGTTATATCAGGTATTGTGCCTGTTTGGCCCATTCGCTGAAACGTCGGAGCTCTACCCACGTTAGCGACTACCAGTCCAACTCTTGCTGACATACAGGGTTGCCCATATTCGACGGACCCATCTGACGACGCCATAACTTTTGACAGAGATTCCAGATCGCTTAATGACATACCGCGTTTGAAGCGTCAGTCCAAGCAGATTTTTACCATGGAACAATACACGCCACGCGAGCGCTCTGAAATAGTTGAAATTTACATTCAACAGAACAAGTCAATTGTGAAAACTCAACGTGCTTTTAAAAAATTAAAAAATGTGAAAAGTGCGCCTTCTAAGAACACCATTAAGCGTTTATACGAAAAATTTACGACTGGTGAGGCTCTTTCTAATCCGAAGAGGCCAAATAAAAGTCGACCAAGGCGATCGGACGAGAATATCGCTGCCGTACGAGCCAATGTTGAGAGGTCCCCAAGAACATCCCAAAAACGCCGTTCTCAGCAGTTGGGCATGGCTCGGTCCACTTTACAACGGATTATTCGCGTTGATTTGCATTTGTTCCCGTACAAAATTCAATTGACGCAAAGATTGTTGCTTACGGACAAGCCTCGTCGATTGGAATGGGCCCAAAGAGTCATCGAAATGGCCAAAGATGACGATCAATTTTGGAACAAAATTATCATGTCTGATGAAGCCCATTTCACATTGAATGGGACCGTAAATAAGCAAAATTGCCGTATTTACGCCACTGAAAATCCTGAGAAGATTCAAGAAGTGCCTCTTCACGACGAAAAAGTCACAGTTTGGTGCGGCGTTAGTTCGAAAACGGTCATTGGGCCGTTTTTCTTCCAAAATGAAAATGGCCATGCTGTTACCATCAACCAGGAGCGTTATCGCGACATGATGACCAATTTTGTGATGCCAATTATTCGTCGAAAGCGTATGAGGCAGTTCTGGTTTCAACAAGACGGCGCTCCACCGCACACAAGTCGCATAACAATCGATTTTCAGAAGAAATTGTTTCCGGGCCGTTTGATGTCGAAAAGTGGTGATTTGGACTGGCCACCGCGCTCGCCCGATTTGACGCCGCCTGACTTCTTCTTGTGGGGATATTTGAAGTCAAAGGTTTACGTTAACAAACCAAGGACCCTAGAAGAGCTCAAGGACAACATTCGTGAAGAAATAGCCGCTATTCCGCCCGAAATGTTGGCGAAAACGATGGAAAATGCTGCAAAAAGGGCACAATACGCCATCAACGCCAGAGGCGGCCATTTGAAAGATATCATATTCAAAAATTGATGTAAACAAATCTACTTGGAACAAATTAAATGATTAAGATTGCCAACCGCCAAATTTTTATTTTTTTCTTTGATTTTTTAAAAAAAAACATGGGTCCGTCGAATATGGGCAACCCTGTATTAAGAATTTTTCGGCCTCTGCTGTTGGTTGTTGGCATGCCCCATTCTTCTGCTCTAGAATTGAAGTCACCAGCTACTATAAGGCTCCCATGCATTTGCCGAGCTGTGTCTTCAATCTCATCGATTTTATGTTGGAAAGCTTCTATTGTATCGTTCGGGGTTAGATAACAACTGAATATGGTGAATTCCTTAAGTTGTTCATATACGTAGCAGCTACCTCTGCCATCACCGAGACATCGTATGTCACCCGCAGCTGGGATCCATATAGCTGCAGTCTTATATTCATTTTCCAGCCAGATACCGGGTTGTTTCACTCTATATTGCTCGCAGATTATAACCAAATCCACGCAATGTTCCAGTACTATTTGGGACAGCAGATCATCTGCTATACGGCTTCTGTGAAGGTTTGCTTGTAGGATTTTCATATTTGGGTTTTACGGGTACTGGCTGCGCAGTTACTCGTCCCAGGGAAATGATTGAGATCCCTGCGGTTTTCATATGCACACAGGCAACATTTCGGTGTCTTTGTGCAGTTTCTCATCTTGTGCCCCGTCTCTCCACACCTAATACAGAGATCTCTCCTGTCTGGGTCCCGAGCAATCCCTTTGTAGGTACCCCAAAGCATCTGAAGCAGCGTGTAACTTCGATGCACCGTTTCACTCGGCATCGCGTCCACCCAATCTTGATTCTTGGCTCCTTAAGAATTTTAGCTGCTTCTTCTGTTGGCAATATAACGAATGCACGTTTTTGCTCAGAACTGTTTGCGCCAGTTAATCTCACTTTGACTTCCTGACTCTGCTCGCCTATAATAGACTTGATTGCAGTTCTTCTGACTTTCAAAGTGAACGGTCGTGTTTTTTTTTCTGCGCTTCTTATGCTAGAGACATTTCATCTTTCAAGATAACTGTCCCTAACGAGCTTTTTGAAGCCATATGCTCGGGCGACTTTTGGCCGTATAATATGGTTGTAAAAGAGTTCGAGGCTAAGATAAAGAAGAAGAGGCCCGTGGGAGTAAAACTTCCTAGTCGAGGCCAAACCAGTGTACCAATTTCAAAAAACTAACTTCTAACCTCCTACTTTCCTATCAGAATGCAAGAGGTTTGCGCAGCAAACTTACTAAATTGTATTCCGATAGCCTTTCCTTTGCATCTCATACAAAGCTCTAAGGCTCGTCTCTACTTCAATGCCAATTTATACCGTAGTAGATGTCCATTGGCACCCAAGGAGAGGCGATCCCCAGAGCCCGTCTGATGGTCTGCGTCCAGCCTGCCCTTTTTATACCCTTTCATCAAGGTCTAATTTCTTCAAGCGCAGAATGTCTCCGATAAAAGCGGCTACTGCTCTCCAGTTCTCTTCACTTTCGCACATCTTGGCGACTATAGTTTCCGGCGTAATCTGTCCGATCGCTCGTGACAGGATATTTCGTTGCTGCGCGAATTGGGTACAATAAAACACTGTGTGTTCTGCGTTGTCGGCTTCCGCATCAGCGTAAATACAGCTGGCTTCCGTGCTTTTGCCCATCTTATTTAGAAAGAAACTAAAATAACCGTGACCTGTGAGCACTTGGGTGACGTAGTAGTCTACATCCCCGTGTCGTCTCTCAACCCAGCTTTTAAGGTCGGGGATAAGTCTTCTTGTCCATCTTCCAGTGCCATCGCGTTCCCATCTTTCTTGCCAGGCATTGATGGTCTCTCTTTTTAGAGCCAGAATCGATTGTCTAGATGCTTCTCCAGCTTGTCGGAGGTCGTAGAGGCTCTTGCGTTCTTTCGCTAGCAGGTCTATCGGAACCACGCATGCTAAGACAAGTGCTGCAGCACACGACACCGTGCGATATGCGCTAATTATACGTAAGGCAGAGGTTCTTTGTATAGCCAATAAAGTCTTCAGTCTGCAATTTGTTTTTAGCGAATCAGCCCACACTTCACATCCATACAGAAGAATGGAGTTGTTTGTATTCATTAACAGCTTTCGTCTAGACGCTATTGGTCCACCGATGTTTGCCATAAGTCTACTAAGAGACCTTGTTGTCTCTGCAGCCTTGGTTCTAGCGTTATTAATTTGAGGTCCAAAGGTCAGCTTAGAGTCCAGCCTGACCCCAAGGTACTTTATTGACTTCTGTGTCCGAATAGTTGTCTCAGTGAGCCTTAATTCTATTTCCAGTGGCATCTGCTTTCTGGTGACTAGCAATAGCTCAGTTTTTTCTGAGGCCAGCTGTAAGCCACGAGAGTCCATCCATTCATTTACCCGAATCATTACTTGATTTAGTATTCGTTGGGCGTACTCAGTATTGCGTGCTGGAATCACTGCGACTATGTCATCCGCATATCCTACGAGAAATGCGTCGCCAGGCATTTCTGTGCTGAGGATATCGTCATAACTGATATTCCACATTTCCGGTCCTAGTATGGATCCTTGAGCTGCTCCCGAGGTGATGTCCATCCGTTTTTCGCCTCTTCTTGTCAGATAAATCAGTTTTCGATTCTGTAGATAGCTGTCTATTATCCGCATCAGGTATTCTGGGATGTGGAAACGTCTGTTTAGCGAATCGATCATGTCCGACCACCTGACACTATTAAACGCATTTTTGACGTCTAGTGTCGCCAAAAGCACAATGGGTCTGGATGCATGGTTGCCCACTGGGCTTGCCAATGCTGCATTAACGACTTCCTGTATTGCTCCGATTGTGGACCTCCCTGGTCGGAACCCGTATTGTCTGCTGGAGAGGCCACCTGATACCTCGACAGCAGCAGCTAGTCGAGGCTTGATCAGCTTTTCCAGTAGCTTTCCAGTCGTGTTGAGCATGCAGAGCGGTTGATAGGCTGATGGGGTTGCAGGGTTCCCCTTTCCTTTGCTTATCAAGACCAACCTCTGTGTTTTCCACGGATCGGGGAATATTCCATACTGCAGGCACTTGTTGTACATATTTAATAGTACATCGGGTCTGCTCTTTGCGATGACTTTAAGAACTTCGGTCGGTATATTGTCGGGTCCCGGTGCTTTCCTATTCTTCATGCTGCCTATTGCCTTAGTTAATTCATCCTCACTGAATAACTCGAAGTGTTCCTCAGATGGCTGGAGTGCAGTGTAAACTGGTCTGATCGGATGGGGCGGAAACAGAGTTTTGACAATGTTATCCATGTGCTCGTCGTCTATATCTGGCAGAGTACTTCTTGACCTAAGCTTCTTCATAACGAGTTTGTACCCCAGACCCCATGGGTCCTTGTTAACGTCATTGCAAAGGGATTTCCATTTATTTCGTTTACTTATGCGAATGGCAATATTAAGAAGCTTTTTCGCCTTCTTGTACTCCTCCTCCTGTGTAGCGAAGTTTCCGCTTCTCCTAGCTCGTGTGAGATGACGCCTATAGCGGAGGCTAGTCTCCCTTAAAGCATTTATCTCGTCCGTCCACCAGTATACCTCTGCTCCTCGCCTGTGGGGATTGCCAGACTTTGGCATTGCAGCATCACAAGCTCTTTTTATGGTGGACATAGTGCTGCTAACAACGCTCTCCACGCTAGTTCTCTCATTGCTATCGATTTGACTCCTGTCAATTTCTCCTATTAAGAGGTTCTTGTTTAGTCGGTTAACATTCCATCGGTGACTAGTTCGTATTTGATTTCCTACATGATGAACCGTACATCCTTCAGTACTGAAGGATATATACTCGTGGTCGCTTCCATTGTAGATGTCTAAAACTTTCCAGTCTAATATTCTGTGCGCAGAGTTCTCTGATACTAGCGTTATATCAGGTATTGTGCCTGTTTGGCCCATTCGCTGAAACGTCGGAGCTCTACCCACGTTAGCGACTACCAGTCCAACTCTTGCTGACATATTAAGAATTTTTCGGCCTCTGCTGTTGGTTGTTGGCATGCCCCATTCTTCTGCTCTAGAATTGAAGTCACCAGCTACTATAAGGCTCCCATGCATTTGCCGAGCTGTGTCTTCAATCTCATCGATTTTATGTTGGAAAGCTTCTATTGTATCGTTCGGGGTTAGATAACAACTGAATATGGTGAATTCCTTAAGTTGTACATATACGTAGCAGCTACCTCTGCCATCACCGAGACATCGTATGTCACCCGCAGCTGGGATCCATATAGCTGCAGTCTTATATTCATTTTCCAGCCAGATACCGGGTTGTTTCACTCTATATTGCTCGCAGATTATAACCAAATCCACGCAATGTTCCAGTACTATTTGGGACAGCAGATCATCTGCTATACGGCTTCTGTGAAGGTTTGCTTGTAGGATTTTCATATTTGGGTTTTACGGGTACTGGCTGCGCAGTTACTCGTCCCAGGGAAATGATTGAGATCCCTGCGGTTTTCATATGCACACAGGCAACATTTCGGTGTCTTTGTGCAGTTTCTCATCTTGTGCCCCGTCTCTCCACACCTAATACAGAGATCTCTCCTGTCTGGGTCCCGAGCAATCCCTTTGTAGGTACCCCAAAGCATCTGAAGCAGCGTGTAACTTCGATGCACCGTTTCACTCGGCATCGCGTCCACCCAATCTTGATTCTTGGCTCCTTAAGAATTTTAGCTGCTTCTTCTGTTGGCAATATAACGAATGCACGTTTTTGCTCAGAACTGTTTGCGCCAGTTAATCTCACTTTGACTTCCTGACTCTGCTCGCCTATAATAGACTTGATTGCAGTTCTTCTGACTTTCAAAGTGAACGGTCGTGTTTTTTTTCTGCGCTTCTTATGCTAGAGACATTTCATCTTTCAAGATAACTGTCCCTAACGAGCTTTTTGAAGCCATATGCTCAGGCGACTTTTGGCCGTATAATATGGTTGTAAAAGAGTTCGAGGCTAAGATAAAGAAGAAGAGGCCCGTGGGAGTAAAACTTCCTAGTCGAGGCCAAACCAGTGTACCAATTTCAAAAAACTAACTTCTAACCTCCTACTTTCCTATCAGAATGCAAGAGGTTTGCGCAGCAAACTTACTAAATTGTATTCCGATAGCCTTTCCTTTGCATCTCATATTATTGTGTTCACAGAAACCTGGTTAAAGCCGGAGATCTTTAGCTCTGAAGTTTTTCCAGGTAAGTACACAATATATAGGTATGACCGTCCCTCTAGACGGGGAGGTGGAGTCTTAATTGGAGTTGATTCAAACCTCCCGTCTGAGGAGTTATTTTTTGATGAATTCAATACCATTGAATTTATTTGTGTAAAGTTATCGCTTCCTGGTAACTTTATATACATAACTTGCTCATATATTCCGCCGTTGTCTGAACTTCCTGATTATTTAAATCACCTATCCGTTATTAAGTCCGTTGCAAATAAGCTTTTCGATAGGGATCAGTTGATAGTTCTAGGTGATTTTAATATACCTGGAGTTACTTGGTCCACTGAGGATGGATCGAATGTCTTACTACCTATAGCACAGCATGATTTTATTAATGGCCTGCTTGACATATCTCTATCTCAAGTAAACCATGTTCGAAATTCATTAGGTCGCCTACTGGATTTGTGTTTTGTATCAAATCCTGAAGGTGTGTTTCTGTCCAGAGTAGCACCACTCACGCAACCTGAAGATCCATATCACCCAACATTCGAACTTTCATTTGATACGGGTAGAGTTATAGAAGAAAAATCAGAAAAATCCAAACGAATACGTTGTTTTCGCAAGGCAGACTTTCTGAGGCTAAATAATTTTATTTCTGGCTTTAATTGGTCTGATCTTTACCTATGCATTAATATGTCCGATGCAGTTAATGTTTTTTACACTGCAATAAACTCATTTTTTAATTCCTGTGTTCCGTGGTACTATCCGTCAACTTCCAATAAATCACCTTGGTTTAGCAAAGAGTTGACACACTTAAGAAATGTAAAGTCCAGACTTTTTAGGAAATATAAAAATACCGGTTCTCAATCTGTTTTTACTAAATATTTAAGTGCTCGGTCAAGATTTACCGTGCTTAATGCTCAGTGTTATAACAGTTACTTAAACCGTTGTAAGGTCCAATTCTCTCAGGACCCGAAACAGTTTTATAATTTTGTTAACACCAAGCGTAAATCTAATTCTTTTCCTTCCTCGCTATCGTTCGAAAACATGACGGCAACCACTGATCAGGCAATAGCCGATTTATTTGCCCAATTTTTTCAAACGACTTACTCTACTTTAGATTATTCATCACAGCCTTATTCTTATAACATATCCAAGTCAAACCTCATATTCTGTCCCACTTTAACAGAAAGCTCTCTTCTTTTGGATCTTCTTCGCATTAAACCAGTTTATTCGCCAGGGCCCGATGGTATTCCTGGGTGCGTGCTTAGGTATTGCGCTAAGGCCCTGTGCAAACCTCTTCACAAGTTGTTTACCTTATCTATAGAAACCTACCAATTCCCAAATATTTGGAAGGAATCATTTGTTATTCCTCTTTTCAAAAAAGGTAACAAGTTAGAAGCCAGTAACTACAGAGGTATTTCTAAGTTGTCAGCTATTCCTAAGCTTTTTGAAAAAATTATTACTCCTCATTTGCAGCACCTTTGCAGATCAATCATTTCTCCGTGTCAACACGGATTTATTAAACGTAGATCCAAAATCACAAACCTTCTAGAGCTCACTTCATTAGTGATAAAAGGCTTCAATAGTAGTTTTCAAACAGACGTCATTTACACTGACTTTAGTAAAGCATTTGACTCTGTAAATCACTTACTTCTCATTCAAAAACTTGACCTTTTAGGTTTTCCAGTTGATCTGCTTAAATGGATTTCAAGTTATCTGAATGGCAGGTCACAAAGGGTCCTTTTTAAAAATTCAATTTCTGAAATTCTCCGTGTTACCTCCGGTGTCCCACAAGGGAGCCATCTGGGTCCGTTACTTTTTACATTATTTATTAATGATCTTCCCTCAATTATAAATCATTCTCGCGTACTTATGTACGCAGATGATGTTAAGTTGTGCCTGCAGTATAAGGACATTTCCTGCCATTTAGGCTTGCAATCCGATCTAGATAATTTTCAAAACTGGTGCCGAGATAATTTACTAAATTTAAACGGTTCCAAGTGTAAGCTGATGACTTTTTATCGGGCCAATCCGATATACGCGACTTACACGTTAAGTGGCAGCTCTTTGGATAGAATAACTCTTGTAAACGATCTTGGCGTTCTCTTGGACCCCAAACTAAAATTTTCTAATCACATTTCGTCCATGGTTAATAAAGCCAGAGGAGTGCTTGGATTTATTAAAAGGTGGTCAAAAGAATTCGATGATCCTTATTTGACTAAAACTTTATATATTTCGCTAGTCCGTCCGATTCTGGAGTATGGGTCTCCCGTCTGGAGTCCACAATACGGAATACATATTGGTCGTATTGAATCTGTACAAAAAAACTTCCTTCTTTTTGCTTTACGGCGCCTAAACTGGGATGCAAATCTTATCTTACCTTCTTATTCTAGTAGACTTCTTTTGATTAATTTACCATCCCTAGCCAACCGTAGAACGATGCTTGGTACTATCTTTATTTATAACCTTATACATGGTGATATTGACTGCCCCGACTTGTTAAGTCGGCTAAACTTTTCTGTGCCAAGTAGATTAACTAGAAATTATATTCCCCTAACTTTAAATCATTGTAGATCTAACTATGCCTTGCATGAGCCTTTCAGAGTATTATGTTCTGACTATAATAGACTTTTTCCTGTAATATCAAATCTTGACTCTCTGCCGCTCCTAAAACGATTAATACTTGCTTCATTGGCACAAGATTGATCTAACTATTACTTTTTTCCCCGGACCTTTACCTTTATTTTCCTATCTCGCGTCTATCTTATCGCGAATCGTGCCGTACGATACACGGCTGCGCCCCTCGGTCGGTTGGGCGGGTAAGTGGGCCGTGGGACTCCGCGCGAAAAAAAAAAAAAAAAAAAAAAAAAATGACTTCCTCCTCATTTGTCAGACTGTCTAGGTCTCGTATCTCCAACTTGCTCAATGGCCTGATAGTCTTCACTGTGGCGTTTTCTTTGAGCGTGTGCTTAATGCTTTCGCAAAGCTTCTCGGACTTACTTCCTTTTGATAACTCGAGAAGCAAATCCCCTGACTTGGTTTTCCTGACTGATCGGATGGCTGATTCGGTCTCGTCAGGCTTCAAGTTTTCCCTAAGTTCCCTCAACACCTCGGCGTAGCTCCTGCCTTCTGCGGGCTTAACCAATACAGCTTCTGGGCGGGATCTTGACCGTACTTTAGAGTTTTCTCCTTTCCTCTCAGGGTTAACATTAACTGCTTTGTTCGTTTCCTCTGTTTGAGATGTTTTGGGTTTTCCCTCTTCCGAGTCACTGTCTTAAAGCCGTCCTTCGCTTCCTTACTTTTCGGCTTTTTAAATGCCTCTTGCTCGGCCGGGCTAGAAGCAACCCGCTTTTTTTCGGGACGAAACTGGTGTGTCAGTTTCCTGCAGCTTTTGTTGGCTTCAGCCGCTGAGTTCGTTTCCTTGACTCTCTGTGTTTCGGCTGTCTTCCAGCTTTTCCTGTAGTTTCCGACAATATCAAGGAGTTCGCTCAGTTCTGACGCTCCGTCTTTCACATCCATACTGATGTTTCGCTGCTTTAGCATAGCATGCTTCATTTTTCGAAGCACTGCTCTGCATTTCTCGATCGTTTCCTCTTCTAGTGCTCTCATTTTATAGATGAGCTCTTGTCTTGGGGAGCCTACCGCAGGTCTGACATCTTGGGATGAAGCAGGGGTTTGCTGATCCTCGTGCAGTATTGCCGTAGATGGGTTTGGTTGTTTCTCCAGATGAACCTCTTGCGCCGTCTTTCCTTCTTCTGTAACGCCTTGATCTGGCGACCTCATCATTTTTCTACTCTTCTGGAATGCTCCTCTCTCTTCTTCTTGGGTTTTACTATTGTTCTGCATGCTATATGGGTCCAAACTTTAAGTCGCTATCTCCTCACATATGTACAGTCCTCCACGATGCCCCCCATGGGTCCCTATGCAAGCAGTGAGGTTCATGCGAGGGTTGACGCAGGTCCTTATGGGTACCTGCGTTCAGAGCCAGGACGGATGTTAAGCAGGAGTTGTCTCAACTGCACCTGTACCATCGGTTCCGCGATGATGTGATTAGAACGTATTTAAAGACTCGCCAAGTTTTAAAAGGACGGAGGTAACTTCAGCATTAGCCCAGCAGCCATTTAACCAGAGTTTCAATCTGGGTACTCAGGTGTTGGAATGCCGCTGTCATCAGCGGGGGACCTTCTTTAGTGTCTGCCGATCTGAAAAAAGACAATTGTGTAGCCGCCCAATATGGGACAGACGCTAACCCAGACGCCGCCCTCTTAGGGAACAGACGCGAACGGGATTTAAAAGCCGCCTTCTCACCTTAGCAAGTACCTTGTCGGTTGACAGAGATACAAGTTACCGGGACCGCCACGTGGAGGCGGTGAGATACTTGAAGCAGTTCTGCATGGATCATGCTGGGCTTTGCTATGTTAAAGCCAACCAGACACTTTGCCATGCAGAAACAGCTCCCGGTCCCAATAACAATAATAACAATAATAACAATAATAACAATAATAACAATAATAACAATAATAACAATAATAACAATAATAACAATAATAACAATAATAACAATAATAACAATAATAACAATAATAACAATAATAACAATAATAACAATAATAACAATAATAATAATAATAATAATAATAATAACAATAATAACAATAATAACAATAATAACAATAATAACAATAATAATAATAATAATAATAATAATAATAATAATAACAATAATAACAATAATAACAATAATAACAATAATAACAATAATAACAATAATAACAATAATAACAATAATAATAATAATAACAATAATAACAATAATAACAATAATAACAATAATAACAATAATAACAATAATAATAATAATAATAATAATAATAATAATAATAATAATAACAATAATAACAATAATAACAATAATAACAATAATAACAATAATAATAATAATAACAATAATAACAATAATAACAATAATAACAATAATAATAATAATAATAATAATAATAATAATAACAATAATAACAATAATAATAATAATAACAATAATAACAATAATAACAATAATAACAATAATAACAATAATAACAATAATAACAATAATAACAATAATAACAATAATAACAATAATAACAATAATAACAATAATAACAATAATAATAATAATAACAATAATAACAATAATAACAATAATAACAATAATAACAATAATAACAATAATAACAATAATAATAATAATAATAATAATAATAATAACAATAATAACAATAATAACAATAATAATAATAATAACAATAATAACAATAATAACAATAATAACAATAATAACAATAATAACAATAATAACAATAATAACAATAATAACAATAATAACAATAATAACAATAATAACAATAATAATAATAATAACAATAATAATAATAATAATAATAATAATAATAATAACAATAATAACAATAATTTTTTTTTTTTTTTTTTTTTTTTTTTTGGGGCTGAGGGGGAAAATGCCTTCTGCATCTCACACTACCGTCGTATGTGTGGTATGTGGGGCTTGCACCCACTAAAAACCCCCTCCTCATCAGGCCTGTATCCACTTCGGAAAAGCTTCCGCATTACTTCAAAGTGGGGCCTCTTGCGCGCGATGCGCGTTCATCTACTCATACAAAGCTCTAAGGCTCGCCTCTACTTAAATGCCAATATATACCGTAGAAAATATCCATTGGCACCCAAGGAGAGGCGATCCCCAGAGCCCGTCTGATGGTCTGCGTCCAGCCTGCCCTTTTTATACCCTTGCATCAAGGTCTAATTTCTTCAAGCGCAGAATGTCTCCGATAAAAGCGGCTACTGCTCTCCAGTTCTCTTCGCTTTCGCACATCTTGGCTACTTCGAAGTGGGGCCTCCTGCGCGACATGCGCTCTCGTCTCAATGCAAAGCTCTACGACGCGTCCGTTTCTCGTCTATCAAGATCGTTTTTCTTTGACCTTAAGATCGTTCCAACATAGGCTTTTACGTGATTCCAGGCCGCCTCACTGCTTATCATTCGATCAACTATGTTTTCAGGCGATATTTCTCCAATGGCATCCGTTAGTCCGGTGCGTTCTGATCGAAACCGCTCACAATGGAATATAGTGTGTTCTACACTGTCCCTCTCGGCGTCTTCATAAATGCACGTAGCTTGTGAGCTTTTCGCGATAGTGTGCAAAAAGGCCCGGAAATAGCCGTGGCCGGTCAGCATTTGAGTTAGGTAGTAATCAACGTTTCCGTGTTTCCTTTTGTCCACCCCTTGAGATTGGGTATAAGCCTAGCTGTCCATTTTCCCGAGCATTCATGCTCCCACCTATTTTGCCACAAGTTCAGGGTCTCTTCTCTGCACAGCTCTTTTGTTTGTCTTGTCGCTACTCCACTTTGTTTTAGCTGGTAGACTTTTTGGCGTTCTCTTGCTAAGAGATCGATCGGTATTACACCCGCAGTGACTAGAGCTGCTGATCCTGATACCGTTCTATAGGCGCTGATTATCCTCAATGCTATTGTCCTTTGAACTTCGAGCAAGGGTTTAAGTCTGCACTTTACGCGTAGGGTGTTAGCCCAAACCTCACATCCATAAAGCAGGATTGCGTGGTTCACTTCCATTAAGAGTTTGCGTTTCGACTGGATTGGACCACCTATGTTTGCCATGAGTCTGCTAAGTGATTTTGCAGTGTCGGTCGCTCGGCTTTTAGCGTGCTGAATTTGAGCCTTAAACGTCAGTTTGGGCTCAAGACGAACTCCTAGATATTTTATCACCTTCTGCGTCCTAATGATATTTTCTCCTACTCTCATATCTATTTCTAGTGGAAACTGCTTCGTTGTTACTAGCAACAACTCGGTTTTTTCCGTGGCCAGCTGCAAACCGTTATTGTCCATCCATCCTTTCACCCGGCGCATCACCTGGTTTAGCTTACGCTGTATGTTTTCGGGGTTACGAGCCGAGATAACTGCAACTATATCGTCTGCGTATCCTACTAAGGTCGTGTCTTCCGGCATTTCTATGCGCAGTATTTCGTCGTAGCTAATATTCCATAGCTCGGGTCCCAGTATTGATCCTTGCGCTGCTCCTGATGTTACCTTTACACATTTCTCGCCTGCCTTTGTTTGGTACAGTAGCTTTCTGTTTTCGAGGTAGCTTTGTAATATTTTCAAGAGGTATCCACCGATTTTGAATTTCTGTTCTAGTGCGTCTGTAATATTTTCCCATTTAACGCTGTTAAAAGCGTTTTTGACATCCAGTGTTGCTAAGAGTACTATAGGTCTCGAGTAGTGATTTCCTTGTTGACTTCGTAGTGCTTCGTAATATACCTTTTGAATTGCCCCTATTGTGGACCTCCCTGGTCTAAAACCGAACTGCATAGGAGAGAGTCCTCCGGCTCTGTTAACTGCTGCTGCTAGACGAGGTTTGATCATCTTTTCTAGGAGCTTTCCTGTAGTATTTAACATACATAATGGTCGATATGCTGACGGCGATAAGGGATCTCCTTTGCCCTTGCTTATCAGAACCAGCCGTTGCAGTTTCCATTGCTCGGGAAATAGTCCCGTTCGGATGCAAGCATTAAACATATCGAGTAGAAGATTAGGTCGCCTCTCTGCAATTGCTTGCAGGACCTCCGCAGGTATGTTATCGGGTCCCGGGGCTTTCCTACTTTTTAAGCTTTTTGTTGCTCTGACAAGTTCTTCCAATGTAAACATGTCTACTCGTTCTTCAAGGTCGGACACAGTTCTTCTCGACGGCCTAATCTCATGAGTAGGGAAGAGTGTTCTGACGATATTGTCCATCTGATCTACCTGTAGATCCGGCAAGGGTCTCCGGGACCTAAGTTTCTTCATGACGATTTTGTAGCCTAGTCCCCATGGGTCAGAGTTGACATCATTGCAAAGGCACTTCCATTTATTAATCTTGGATTTCCGGATAGCAATATTAAGATCCTTCTTAGCTTTTTTGTACTCCTGCTCCTGGGTAGTAAATATTCCTCTACATCTTGCTCGGGTGAAGCGCCGTCTAGTTTTAAGGCATTTCTCTCTTAAGATTTTTATTTCATTTGTCCACCAGTATGCTTCTTGACCTTGCCTGTGTGGGTTTCCCCGTTTAGGCATTGCGGCGTTGCACGCTTTTTTTATAATTGACATAGTGTCGTTGACTATATTCTCGTCGTTTTGCCGTATAGTATTAGCTTTTCTATCAATTTCGTTGATGAGAGTTGTTTTGCTCAGTCTATTTACGTTCCATCCCTTTTTTCCTAGGCTAAGGCGATTTTCAGAACGATTTTGATCGCCTTGTGTCAGCTTGTAGGATATATACTCGTGATCGCTTCCGTTAAAGATCTCTAATACTTTCCATTCGGCAACCTTGTTTGCCATTTCTTCCGTCACTAGCGTTATGTCCGGGATTGTTCCTTCATTTCCTGGTCGTCTAAATGTAGCGGTTGATCCTATGTTTGCAACTACCATTCCCAGCCTTGCCGCCATGTTTAGAATTTTTCTGCCTCTGGAGTTGGTTGATGACATGCCCCATTCTTCCGCTCTTGAGTTAAAGTCACCTGCTAATAGGACTTTTCCCTGAGCTTGCTTGGCAGCATCTTCGATATCTTCGAGTTTTCTTTGGAAAGTCGTAATGTCATCGGAGGGTGTTAGGTAGCAGCTAATAATGGTCCAGTCCGCAACTTGTGCTGATACGTAACAGTTCCGTCTAATGGGGGTATGGTGTGTAATGGTGCTGAATACTGGGATCCATAAAGCCGCGGTTTTCGTCTCATCTTCTATCCACAGACCGTCCTCCCGAGTTTTGTATTGTTCGCTGATAATGGCTAGATCTACATGATGCTCCAATGCTATTTGGAGCAGCAGATCATTGGCCGTTCTGCTTCTGTGCATATTTGCTTGTAGGACTTTCATTCTCTGCTTTTACTTGCGCCGCTATGACATTTGTTTGTCCCCGGAAGGTGGTTTAACTCTTTCCTTTTTTCCTCTGCGCAAATACAACATCTTACTGGGTTTTTGCATTCTTTTATTTTGTGCCCAGCCTCTCCGCATCTGATACATAGGTTTCTTCGATCTGGCCCCTTACAGTCCCTTTGCGTGTGTCCCCCTCTAAAGCATTTGAAGCATCGCATAGTGTCGATGCATTCTTTTACTCGACACAGGGTCCAGCCAATCCTGATTCTTCGGTCCTTCAGTATTTTCGCTGCATCTTCTGTCGCTAAGGTAACGAAGGCTCGTCGTTGCTCCGAGCTATTTACTCCAGTCAGATTAATTCTGATTTCTTCGGTAGTATCTCCTATCCCGGTTTTAATTGCGGAAATGATCTCGCTTTCCTCTGTAATACTATCAATATCTCGAATTTCCAGTTTGGTTTGCTGTTTCATGGTCCTAACCGTTGCATCACCCTTGAGCGTGGTCTTGATAGTCTCGCATAATAATTCGGCTTTGCTTCCTCTGGACAGTTCTAGGAGCATGTCACCTGATCTTGTTTTTCTTATCGACAGGATATTGCTGACATCTTTTTCTGGTTTCACGCTAATTCGTAGGTCCCTCAGAACCTGTGCATAGCTCTTTCCTTCAGTTAGCCTTACTAGCACAGCATCTGGTCGAGATCTTAATTTTGTCCTAGGTTTATCTCTCTTTTCACCATTAACGTCTCTTTTTATATTTCGTTCATCCGATTTTGCCTCTTTTTTCCGTTTTTTGTTAGTTACCATTTGAAAGCCATCATTTGATTCTTTATCTCTGCCTTTTTTGCTTGCGTTCTGTAATGCTGGGCTGGTAGCTGCTCTCTTTTGGGTTGACGATAGCGGGGTATCGACTATCTTCAAGGCCTTCGGTATTGCCTTACTCATGTCATTTAGTTTTTCGATTTCAGCTTTCTTCCAGCTCGCTCTGTAGCTTTCTATTACATCGAGAAGCTCCGTGAGTTCAGCTGTACCGTCCTTAACTTCCATGCTGATATTTCTTTGTTTTTGCATCGCATGCTTCATCTTCCTTATTATTGCCTTGCACTTGGTCAGAGATTCTTCCTCTAATGTTCTCATCTTGTATATTAGTTCCTGTCGCGGGGAGCTTCGCTGTATTGTCGGTGCTGTCTCTTTCCTGTGTGTAGCAGGAGTTTGAAGGTCAATCTGCTGTGGTGCTTCGGAATCCTTTCCTTTTTTCGGAGTGTTTTGTTCAGCAAGTTCATTATTTTCCTTCCTTTCAATGGTCGTGTTTCCTTGGGGTGACCTACCCATCAAGTTGCTCTTCCGGAAAGCTTCTTCCATATTGTTTGGTGTTAATTGGGTTGTCATCTTGCATAAGTGGGTCCAAACTCTACGCCGCTATCTCCTCACCTATGTACAGTTGTCCAAAATGTCCCCATGGGTCCCTATGCAAGCAGTGAGGTCCATGCGAGGGTTGACACAAAGCTTCATGGGCGGTTGTGTTCAGAGCCAGGACAGACGCGAAGCAGGAATCATTTCAACTGCACCTGTACCGCCGAGTCAACGGCGCTGTGATTTGAACGTACGGAGAGACTTGCTAAGTTTTAACTGGACGGAGGCGAACGTAACATTATCCCGATAGCCGTTTCTCCAAAATGTCACTCTTGCGTACTAAGGTGTCAGAATGCTGCATTCGTCAAGCCCGATATCATCAAATCGTCTTTTGTGTGCATAATCGTAAGTCAATTTATCGTTCCTGTGTCTTGCCGTGACTGGGGGACCGCGGGTATGTCAAGCCCGTCACCCGGTTGTGGGTGCCCCTGCGGGGATAATAACAATAATAACAATAATAACAATAATAACAATAATAACAATAATAATAATAATAATAATAACAATAATAACAATAATAACAATAATAACAATAATAACAATAATAACAATAATAACAATAATAACAATAATAACAATAATAACAATAATAACAATAATAACAATAATAACAATAATAACAATAATAACAATAATAACAATAATAACAATAATAACAATAATAACAATAATAACAATAATAACAATAATAACAATAATAACAATAATAACAATAATAACAATAATAACAATAATAACAATAATAACAATAATAACAATAATAACAATAATAACAATAATAACAATAATAACAATAATAACAATAATAACAATAATAACAATAATAACAATAATAACAATAATAATAACAATAATAATAATAAATAATAACAATAATAACAATAATAATAACAATAATAAAATAACAATAATAACAATAATAACAATAATAACAATAATAACAATAATAATAATAACAATAATAACAATAATAACAATAATAACAATAATAACAATAATAACAATAAAATAATAACAATAATAACAATAATAACAATAATAACAATAATAACAATAATAACAATAATAACAATAATAACAATAATAACAATAATAACAATAATAATACAATAATAACAATAATAATAACAATAATAACAATAATAACAATAATAACAATAATAACAATAATAACAATAATAACAATAATAACAATAATAACAATAATAACAATAATAACAATAATAACAATAATAATAACAATAATAACAATAATAACAATAATAACAATAATAACAATAATAACAATAATAACAATAATAACAATAATAACAATAATAACAATAATAACAATAATAACAATAATAACAATAATAACAATAATAACAATAATAACAATAATAACAATAATAACAATAATAACAATAATAACAATAATAACAATAATAACAATAATAACAATAATAACAATAATAACAATAATAACAATAATAACAATAATAACAATAATAACAATAATAACAATAATAACAATAATAACAATAATAACAATAATAACAATAATAACAATAATAACAATAATAACAATAATAACAATAATAACAATAATAACAATAATAACAATAATAACAATAATAACAATAATAACAATAATAACAATAATAACAATAATAACAATAATAACAATAATAACAATAATAACAATAATAACAATAATAACAATAATAACAATAATAACAATAACAATAATAAATAACAATAATAACAATAATAACAATAATAACAATAATAACAATAATAACAATAATAACAATAATAACAATAATAACAATAATAACAATAATAACAATAATAACAATAATAACAATAATAACAATAATAACAATAATAACAATAATAACAATAATAACAATAATAACAATAATAACAATAATAACAATAATAACAATAATAACAATAATAACAATAATAACAATAATAACAATAATAACAAGAAAGGAAAGCTAACTTCGGGCGGAGCCGAAGTTGATATACCCTTGCAGAATATTCTGTAAATAATATTCTCCAAAATTATTCATATGATGCATTCTTAATACTAATAAAAATTCCAACTTCCTAACTTTAAAAACACCAAAGTTATGGCAATTTCAATCGTTCAGTTATATGGCAGCTATAGGATATAGTCGGCCGATCCCTATAAAATTTGGTAGGTCGGATTGATTGGCCAAATATAAAACCCATAGAAAATCCCAACTTCCTAACTCTAAAAACACCAAATTTATGCTATTTCCTATCGTTATATGGGAGCTATAGGATATAGTCGGCCGATCCTTATGAAATTTGGTAGGTCGAATTGATTGGCCAAATAAAGAAGCCATGGAAAATCCCAACTTCCTAACTTTACAAACAGCAGAGTTATGGCATTTCCTATCGTTCAGTTATATGGCAGCTATAGGATATAGTCGGCCGATCCCGGCCGTTCCGACTTATATACTGCGTGCAAAGGAAAGAAGGGTGTGTGCAAAGTTTCAATTCGATAGCTTTAAAACTGAGAGACTAGTTCGCGTAGAAACAGACAGACGGACAGACAGACGGACAGACAGACGGACAGACGGACAGACGGACAGACGGACAGACGGACAGACGGACAGACGGACATGGCTATATCAACTCAGGAGGTGATCCTGATCAAGAATATATATACTTTATAGGGTCGGAGATGTCTCCTTCACTGCGTTGCACACTTTTGACCAAAATTATAATACCCTCTGCAAGGGTATAACAATAAATAACAATAATAACAATAATAACAATAATAACAATAATAACAATAATAACAATAATAACAATAATAACAATAATAACAATAATAACAATAATAACAATAATAACAATAATAACAATAATAACAATAATAACAATAATAACAATAATAACAATAATAACAATAATAACAATAATAACAATAATAACAATAATAACAATAATAACAATAATAACAATAATAACAATAATAACAATAATAACAATAATAACAATAATAACAATAATAACAATAATAACAATAATAACAATAATAACAATAATAACAATAATAACAATAATAACAATAATAACAATAATAACAATAATTTTTTTTTTTTTTTTTTTTTTTTTTTGGGCTGAGGGGGGAAAATGCCTTCTGCATCTCACACTACCGTCGTATGTGTGGTATGTGGGGCTTGCACCCACTAAAAACCCCTCCTCATCAGGCCTGTATCCACTTCGGAAAAGCTTCCGCATTACTTCAAAGTGGGGACTCTTGCGCGCGATGCGCGTTCATCTACTCATACAAAGCTCTAAGGCTCGTCTCTACTTCAATGCCAATTTATACCGCAGTAGATATCCATTGGCACCCAAGGAGAGGCGATCCCCAGAGCCCGTCTGATGGTCTGCGTCCAGCCTGCCCTTTTATACCCTTTCATCAAGGTCTAATTTCTTCAAGCGCAGAATGTCTCCGATAAAAGCGGCTACTGCTCTCCAGTTCTCTTCACTTTCGCACATCTTGGCGACTATAGTTTCCGGCGTAATCTGTCCGATCGCTCGTGACAGGATATTTCGTTGCTGCGCGAATTGGGTACAATAAAACACTGTGTGTTCTGCGTTGTCGGCTTCCGCATCAGCGTAAATACAGCTGGCTTCCGTGCTTTTGCCCATCTTATTTAGAAAGAAACTAAAATAACCGTGACCTGTGAGCACTTGGGTGACGTAGTAGTCTACATCCCCGTGTCGTCTCTCAACCCAGCTTTTAAGGTCGGGGATAAGTCTTCTTGTCCATCTTCCAGTGCCTTCGCGTTCCCATCTTTCTTGCCAGGCATTGATGGTCTCTCTTTTTAGAGCCAGAATCGATTGTCTAGATGCTTCTCCAGCTTGTCGGAGGTCGTAGAGGCTGTTGCGTTCTTTCGCTAGCAGGTCTATCGGAACCACGCATGCTAAGACAAGTGCTGCAGCACACGACACCGTGCGATATGCGCTAATTATACGTAAGGCAGAGGTTCTTTGTATAGCCAATAAAGTCTTCAGTCTGCAATTTGTTTTTAGCGAATCAGCCCACACTTCACATCCATACAGAAGAATGGAGTTGTTTGTATTCATTAACAGCTTTCGTCTAGACGCTATTGGTCCACCGATGTTTGCCATAAGTCTACTAAGAGACCTTGTTGTCTCTGCAGCCTTGGTTCTAGCGTTATTAATTTGAGGTCCAAAGGTCAGCTTAGAGTCCAGCCTGACCCCAAGGTACTTTATTGACTTCTGTGTCCGAATAGTTGTCTCAGTGAGCCTTAATTCTATTTCCAGTGGCATCTGCTTTCTGGTGACTAGCAATAGCTCAGTTTTTTCTGAGGCCAGCTGTAAGCCACGAGAGTCCATCCATTCGTTTACCCGAATCATTACTTGATTTAGTATTCGTTGGGCGTACTCAGTATTGCGTGCTGGAATCACTGCGACTATGTCATCCGCATATCCTACGAGAAATGCGTCGCCAGGCATTTCTGTGCTGAGAATATCGTCATAACTGATATTCCACAGTTCCGGTCCTAGTATGGATCCTTGAGCTGCTCCCGAGGTGATGTCCATCCGTTTTTCGCCTCTTCTTGTCAGATAAATCAGTTTTCGATTCTGTAGATAGCTGTCTATTATCCGCATCAGGTATTCTGGGATGTGGAAACGTCTGTTTAGCGAATCGATCATGTCCGACCACCTGACACTATTAAACGCATTTTTGACGTCTAGTGTCGCCAAAAGCACAATGGGTCTGGATGCATGGTTGCCCACTTGGCTTGCCAATGCTGCATTAACGACTTCCTGTATTGCTCCGATTGTGGACCTCCCTGGTCGGAACCCGTATTGTCTGCTGGAGAGGCCACCTGATACCTCGACAGCAGCAGCTAGTCGAGGCTTGATCAGCTTTTCCAGTAGCTTTCCAGTCGTGTTGAACATGCAGAGCGGTCGATAGGCTGATGGGGTTGCAGGGTTCCCCTTTCCTTTGCTTATCAAGACCAACCTCTGTGTTTTCCACGGATCGGGGAATATTCCATACTGCAGGCACTTGTTGTACATATTTAATAGTACATCGGGTCTGCTCTTTGCGATGACTTTAAGAACTTCGGTCGGTATATTGTCGGGTCCCGGTGCTTTTCTATTCTTCATGCTGCCTATTGCCTTAGTTAATTCATCCTCACTGAATAACTCGAAGTGTTCCTCAGATGGCTGGAGTGCAGTGTAAACTGGTCTGATCGGATGGGGCGGAAACAGAGTTTTGACAATGTTATCCATGTGCTCGTCGTCTATATCTGGCAGAGTAATAACAATAATAACAATAATAACAATAATAACAATAATAACAATAATAATAATAACAATAATAACAATAATAACAATAATAACAATAATAACAATAATAACAATAATAACAATAATAACAATAATAACAATAATAACAATAATAACAATAATAACAATAATAACAATAATAACAATAATAACAATAATAACAATAATAACAATAATAACAATAATAACAATAATAACAATAATAACAATAATAACAATAATAACAATAATAACAATAATAACAATAATAACAATAATAACAATAATAACAATAATAACAATAATAACAATAATAACAATAATAACAATAATAACAATAAAAACAATAATAACAATAATAACAATAATAACAATAATAACAATAAAAACAATAATAACAATAATAACAATAATAACAATAATAACAATAATAACAATAATAACAATAATAACAATAATAACAATAATAACAATAATAACAATAATAACAATAATAACAATAATAACAATAATAACAATAATAACAATAATAACAATAATAACAATAATAACAATAATAACAATAATAACAATAATAACAATAATAACAATAATAACAATAATAACAATAATAACAATAATAACAATAATAACAATAATAACAATAATAACAATAATAACAATAATAACAATAATAACAATAATAACAATAATAACAATAATAACAATAATAACAATAATAACAATAATAACAATAATAACAATAATAACAATAATAACAATAATAACAATAATAACAATAATAACAATAATAACAATAATAACAATAATAACAATAATAACAATAATAACAATAATAACAATAATAACAATAATAACAATAATAACAATAATAACAATAATAACAATAATAACAATAATAACAATAATAACAATAATAACAATAATAACAATAATAACAATAATAACAATAACAATAATAACAATAATAACAATAATAACAATAATAACAATAATAACAATAATAACAATAATAACAATAATAACAATAATAACAATAATAACAATAATAACAATAATAACAATAATAACAATAATAACAATAATAACAATAATAACAATAATAACAATAATAACAATAATAACAATAATAACAATAATAACAATAAACAATAATAACAATAATAACAATAATAACAATAATAACAATAATAACAATAATAACAATAATAACAATAATAACAATAATAACAATAATAACAATAATAACAATAATAACAATAATAACAATAATAACAATAATAACAATAATAACAATAATAACAATAATAACAATAATAACAATAATAACAATAATAACAATAATAACAATAATAACAATAATAACAATAATAACAATAATAACAATAATAACAATAATAACAATAATAACAATAATAACAATAATAACAATAATAACAATAATAACAATAATAACAATAATAACAATAATAACAATAATAACAATAATAACAATAATAACAATAATAACAATAATAACAATAATAACAATAATAACAATAATAACAATAATAACAATAATAACAATAATAACAATAATAACAATAATAACAATAATAACAATAATAACAATAATAACAATAATAACAATAATAACAATAATAACAATAATAACAATAATAACAATAATAACAATAATAACAATAATAACAATAATAACAATAATAACAATAATAACAATAATAACAATAATAACAATAATAACAATAATAACAATAATAACAATAATAACAATAATAACAATAATAACAATAATAACAATAATAACAATAATAACAATAATAACAATAATAACAATAATAACAATAATAACAATAATAACAATAATAACAATAATAACAATAATAACAATAATAACAATAATAACAATAATAACAATAATAACAATAATAACAATAATAACAATAATAACAATAATAAAATAATAACAATAATAACAATAATAACAATAATAACAATAATAACAATAATAACAATAATAACAATAATAACAATAATAACAATAATAACAATAATAACAATAATAACAATAATAACAATAATAACAATAATAACAATAATAATACAATAATAACAATAATAACAATAATAACAATAATAACAATAATAACAATAATAACAATAATAACAATAATAACAATAATAACAATAATAACAATAATAACAATAATAACAATAATAACAATAATAACAATAATAACAATAATAACAATAATAACAATAACAATAATAACAATAATAACAATAATAACAATAATAACAATAATAACAATAATAACAATAATAACAATAATAACAATAATAACAATAATAACAATAATAACAATAATAACAATAATAACAATAATAACAATAATAACAATAATAACAATAATAACAATAATAACAATAATAACAATAATAACAATAATAACAATAATAACAATAATAACAATAATAACAATAATAACAATAATAACAATAATAACAATAATAACAATAATAACAATAATAACAATAATAACAATAATAACAATAATAACAATAATAACAATAATAACAATAATAACAATAATAACAATAATAACAATAATAACAATAATAACAATAATAACAATAATAACAATAATAACAATAATAACAATAATAACAATAATAACAATAATAACAATAATAACAATAATAACAATAATAACAATAATAACAATAATAACAATAATAACAATAATAACAATAATAACAATAATAACAATAATAACAATAATAACAATAATAACAATAATAACAATAATAACTAATAATAACAATAATAACAATAATAACAATAATAACAATAATAACAATAATAACAATAATAACAATAATAACAATAATAACAATAATAACAATAATAACAATAACAATAATAACAATAATAACAATAATAACAATAATAACAATAATAACAATAATAACAATAATAACAATAATAACAATAATAACAATAATAACAATAATAACAATAATAACAATAATAACAATAATAACAATAATAACAATAATAACAATAATAACAATAATAACAATAATAACAATAATAACAATAATAACAATAATAACAATAATAACAATAATAACAATAATAACAATAATAACAATAATAACAATAATAACAATAATAACAATAATAACAATAATAACAATAATAACAATAATAACAATAATAACAATAATAACAATAATAACAATAATAACAATAATAACAATAATAACAATAATAACAATAATAACAATAATAACAATAATAACAATAATAACAATAATAACAATAATAACAATAATAACAATAATAACAATAATAACAATAATAACAATAATAACAATAATAACAATAATAACAATAATAAAATAATAACAATAATAACAATAATAACAATAATAACAATAATAACAATAATAACAATAATAACAATAATAACAATAATAACAATAATAACAATAATAACAATAATAACAATAATAACAATAATAACAATAATAACAATAATAACAATAATAACAATAATAACAATAATAACAATAATAACAATAATAACAATAATAACAATAATAACAATAATAACAATAATAACAATAATAACAATAATAACAATAATAACAATAATAACAATAATAACAATAATAACAATAATAACAATAATAACAATAATAACAATAATAACAATAATAACAATAATAACAATAATAACAATAATAACAATAATAACAATAATAACAATAATAACAATAATAACAATAATAACAATAATAACAATAATAACAATAATAACAATAATAACAATAATAACAATAATAACAATAATAACAATAATAACAATAATAACAATAATAACAATAATAACAATAATAACAATAATAACAATAATAACAATAATAACAATAATAACAATAATAACAATAATAACAATAATAACAATAATAACAATAATAACAATAATAACAATAATAACAATAATAACAATAATAACAATAATAACAATAATAACAATAATAACAATAATAACAATAATAACAATAATAACAATAATAACAATAATAACAATAATAACAATAATAACAATAATAACAATAATAACAATAATAACAATAATAACAATAATAACAATAATAATAACAATAATAACAATAATAACAATAATAACAATAATAACAATAATAACAATAATAACAATAATAACAATAATAACAATAATAACAATAATAACAATAATAACAATAATAACAATAATAACAATAATAACAATAATAACAATAATAACAATAATAACAATAATAACAATAATAACAATAATAACAATAATAACAATAATAACAATAATAACAATAATAACAATAATAACAATAATAACAATAATTTTTTTTTTTTTTTTTTTTTTTTTTTTTTGGCTGAGGGGGGAAAATGCCTTCTGCATCTCACACTACCGTCGTATGTGTGGTATGTGGGGCTTGCACCCACTAAAAACCCCTCCTCATCAGGCCTGTATCCACTTCGGAAAAGCTTCCGCATTACTTCAAAGTGGGGCCTCTTGCGCGCGATGCGCGTTCATCTACTCATACAAAGCTCTAAGGCTCGTCTCTACTTCAATGCCAATTTATACCGTAGTAGATATCCATTGGCACCCAAGGAGAGGCGATCCCCAGAGCCCGTCTGATGGTCTGCGTCCAGCCTGCCCTTTTTATACCCTTTCATCAAGGTCTAATTTCTTCAAGCGCAGAATGTCTCCGATAAAAGCGGCTACTGCTCTCCAGTTCTCTTCACTTTCGCACATCTTGGCGACTATAGTTTCCGGCGTAATCTGTCCGATCGCTCGTGACAGGATATTTCGTTGCTGCGCGAATTGGGTACAATAAAACACTGTGTGTTCTGCGTTGTCGGCTTCCGCATCAGCGTAAATACAGCTGGCTTCCGTGCTTTTGCCCATCTTATTTAGAAAGAAACTAAAATAACCGTGACCTGTGAGCACTTGGGTGACGTAGTAGTCTACATCCCCGTGTCGTCTCTCAACCCAGCTTTTAAGGTCGGGGATAAGTCTTCTTGTCCATCTTCCAGTGCCTTCGCGTTCCCATCTTTCTTGCCAGGCATTGATGGTCTCTCTTTTTAGAGCCAGAATCGATTGTCTAGATGCTTCTCCAGCTTGTCGGAGGTCGTAGAGGCTCTTGCGTTCTTTCGCTAGCAGGTCTATCGGAACCACGCATGCTAAGACAAGTGCTGCAGCACACGACACCGTGCGATATGCGCTAATTATACGTAAGGCAGAGGTTCTTTGTATAGCCAATAAAGTCTTCAGTCTGCAATTTGTTTTTAGCGAATCAGCCCACACTTCACATCCATACAGAAGAATGGAGTTGTTTGTATTCATTAACAGCTTTCGTCTAGACGCTATTGGTCCACCGATGTTTGCCATAAGTCTACTAAGAGACCTTGTTGTCTCTGCAGCCTTGGTTCTAGCGTTATTAATTTGAGGTCCAAAGGTCAGCTTAGAGTCCAGCCTGACCCCAAGGTACTTTATTGACTTCTGTGTCCGAATAGTTGTCTCAGTGAGCCTTAATTCTATTTCCAGTGGCATCTGCTTTCTGGTGACTAGCAATAGCTCAGTTTTTTCTGAGGCCAGCTGTAAGCCACGAGAGTCCATCCATTCGTTTACCCGAATCATTACTTGATTTAGTATTCGTTGGGCGTACTCAGTATTGCGTGCTGGAATCACTGCGACTATGTCATCCGCATATCCTACGAGAAATGCGTCGCCAGGCATTTCTGTGCTGAGGATATCGTCATAACTGATATTCCACAGTTCCGGTCCTAGTATGGATCCTTGAGCTGCTCCCGAGGTGATGTCCATCCGTTTTTCGCCTCTTCTTGTCAGATAAATCAGTTTTCGATTCTGTAGATAGCTGTCTATTATCCGCATCAGGTATTCTGGGATGTGGAAACGTCTGTTTAGCGAATCGATCATGTCCGACCACCTGACACTATTAAACGCATTTTTGACGTCTAGTGTCGCCAAAAGCACAATGGGTCTGGATGCATGGTTGCCCACTTGGCTTGCCAATGCTGCATTAACGACTTCCTGTATTGCTCCGATTGTGGACCTCCCTGGTCGGAACCCGTATTGTCTGCTGGAGAGGCCACCTGATACCTCGACAGCAGCAGCTAGTCGAGGCTTGATCAGCTTTTCCAGTAGCTTTCCAGTCGTGTTGAGCATGCAGAGCGGTCGATAGGCTGATGGGGTTGCAGGGTTCCCCTTTCCTTTGCTTATCAAGACCAACCTCTGTGTTTTCCACGGATCGGGGAATATTCCATACTGCAGGCACTTGTTGTACATATTTAATAGTACATCGGGTCTGCTCTTTGCGATGACTTTAAGAACTTCGGTCGGTATATTGTCGGGTCCCGGTGCTTTTCTATTCTTCATGCTGCCTATTGCCTTAGTTAATTCATCCTCACTGAATAACTCGAAGTGTTCCTCAGATGGCTGGAGTGCAGTGTAAACTGGTCTGATCGGATGGGGCGGAAACAGAGTTTTGACAATGTTATCCATGTGCTCGTCGTCTATATCTGGCAGAGTACTTCTTGACCTAAGCTTCTTCATAACGAGTTTGTACCCCAGACCCCATGGGTCCTTGTTAACGTCATTGCAGAGGGATTTCCATTTATTTCGTTTACTTATGCGAATGGCAATATTAAGAAGCTTTTTCGCCTTCTTGTACTCCTCCTCCTGTGTAGCGAAGTTTCCGCTTCTCCTAGCTCGTGTGAGATGACGCCTATAGCGGAGGCTAGTCTCCCTTAAAGCATTTATCTCGTCCGTCCACCAGTATACCTCTGCTCCTCGCCTGTGGGGATTGCCAGACTTTGGCATTGCAGCATCACAAGCTCTTTTTATGGTGGACATAGTGCTGCTAACAACGCTCTCCACGCTAGTTCTCTCATTGCTATCGATTTGACTCCTGTCAATTTCTCCTATTAAGAGGTTCTTGTTTAGTCGGTTAACATTCCATCGGTGACTAGTTCGTATTTGATTTCCTACATGATGAACCGTACATCCTTCAGTACTGAAGGATATATACTCGTGGTCGCTTCCATTGTAGATGTCTAAAACTTTCCAGTCTAATATTCTGTGCGCAGAGTTCTCTGATACTAGCGTTATATCAGGTATTGTGCCTGTTTGGCCCATTCGCTGAAACGTCGGAGCTCTACCCACGTTAGCGACTACCAGTCCAACTCTTGCTGACATATTAAGAATTTTTCGGCCTCTGCTGTTGGTTGTTGGCATGCCCCATTCTTCTGCTCTAGAATTGAAGTCACCAGCTACTATAAGGCTCCCATGCATTTGCCGAGCTGTGTCTTCAATCTCATCGATTTTATGTTGGAAAGCTTCTATTGTATCGTTCGGGGTTAGATAACAACTGAATATGGTGAATTCCTTAAGTTGTACATATACGTAGCAGCTACCTCTGCCATCACCGAGACATCGTATGTCACCCGCAGCTGGGATCCATATAGCTGCAGTCTTATATTCATTTTCCAGCCAGATACCGGGTTGTTTCACTCTATATTGCTCGCAGATTATAACCAAATCCACGCAATGTTCCAGTACTATTTGGGACAGCAGATCATCTGCTATACGGCTTCTGTGAAGGTTTGCTTGTAGGATTTTCATATTTGGGTTTTACGGGTACTGGCTGCGCAGTTACTCGTCCCAGGGAAATGATTGAGATCCCTGCGGTTTTCATATGCACACAGGCAACATTTCGGTGTCTTCGTGCAGTTTCTCATCTTGTGCCCCGTCTCTCCACACCTAATACAGAGATCTCTCCTGTCTGGTCCCGAGCAATCCCTTTGTAGGTGGCCTACCCCAAAGCATCTGAAGCAGCGTGTAACTTCGATGCACCGTTTCACTCGGCATCGCGTCCATCCAATCTTGATTCTTGGCTCCTTAAGAATTTTAGCTGCTTCTTCTGTTGGCAATATAACGAATGCACGTTTTTGCTCAGAACTGTTTGCGCCAGTTAGTCTCACTTTGACTTCCTGACTCTGCTCGCCTATAATAGACTTGATTGCAGTTATGACTTCCTCCTCATTTGTCAGACTGTCTAGGTCTCGTATCTCCAACTTGCTCAACGGCCTGATAGTCTTCACTGTGGCGTTTTCTTTGAGCGTGTGCTTAATGCTTTCGCAAAGCTTCTCGGACTTACTTCCTTTTGATAACTCGAGAAGCAAATCCCCTGACTTGGTTTTCCTGACTGATCGGATGGCTGATTCGGTCTCGTCAGGCTTCAAGTTTTCCCTAAGTTCCCTCAACACCTCGGCGTAGCTCCTGCCTTCTGCGGGCTTAACCAATACAGCTTCTGGGCGGGATCTTGACCGTACTTTAGAGTTTTCTCCTTTCCTCTCAGGGTTAACATTAACTGCTTTGTTCGTTTCCTCTGTTTGAGATGTTTTGGGTTTTCCCTTCTTCCGAGTCACTGTCTTAAAGCCGTCCTTCGCTTCCTTACTTTTCGGCTTTTTAAATGCCTCTTGCTCGGCCGGGCTAGAAGCAACCCGCTTTTTTCGGGACGAAACTGGTGTGTCAGTTTCCTGCAGCTTTTTGTTGGCTTCAGCCGCTGAGTTCGTTTCCTTGACTCTCTGTGTTTCGGCTGTCTTCCAGCTTTTCCTGTAGTTTCCGACAATATCAAGGAGTTCGCTCAGTTCTGACGCTCCGTCTTTCACATCCATACTGATGTTTCGCTGCTTTAGCATAGCATGCTTCATTTTTCGAAGCACTGCTCTGCATTTCTCGATCGTTTCCTCTTCTAGTGCTCTCATTTTATAGATGAGCTCTTGTCTTGGGGAGCCTACCGCAGGTCTGACATCTTGGGATGAAGCAGGGGTTTGCTGATCCTCGTGCAGTATTGCCGTAGATGGGTTTGGTTGTTCCTCCAGATGAACCTCTTGCGCCGTCTTTCCTTCTTCTGTAACGCCTTGATCTGGCGACCTCATCATTTTTCTACTCTTCTGGAATGCTCCTCTCTCTTCTTCTTGGGTTTTACTATTGTTCTGCATGCTATATGGGTCCAAACTTTAAGTCGCTATCTCCTCACATATGTACAGTCCTCCACGATGCCCCCATGGGTCCCTATGCAAGCAGTGAGGTTCATGCGAGGGTTGACGCAGGTCCTTATGGGTACCTGCGTTCAGAGCCAGGACGGATGTTAAGCAGGAGTTGTCTCAACTGCACCTGTACCATCGGTTCCGCGATGATGTGATTAGAACGTATTTAAAGACTCGCCAAGTTTTAAAAGGACGGAGGTAACTTCAGCATTAGCCCAGCAGCCATTTAACCAGAGTTTCAATCTGGGTACTCAGGTGTTGGAATGCCGCTGTCATCAGCGGGGGACCTTCTTTAGTGTCTGCCGATCTGAAAAAAGACAATTGTGTAGCCGCCCAATATGGGACAGACGCTAACCCAGACGCCGCCCTCTTAGGGAACAGACGCGAACGGGATTTAAAAGCCGCCTTCTCACCTTAGCAAGTACCTTGTCGGTTGACAGAGATACAAGTTACCGGGACCGCCACGTGGAGGCGGTGAGATACTTGAAGCAGTTCTGCATGGATCATGCTGGGCTTTGCTATGTTAAAGCCAACCAGACACTTTGCCATGCAGAAACAGCTCCCGGTCCCATAATAACAATAATAACAATAATAACAATAATAACAATAATAACAATAATAACAATAATAACAATAATAACAATAATAACAATAATAACAATAATAACAATAATAACAATAATAACAATAATAACAATAATAACAATAATAACAATAATAACAATAATAACAATAATAACAATAATAACAATAATAACAATAATAACAATAATAACAATAATAACAATAATAACAATAATAACAATAATAACAATAATAACAATAATAACAATAATAATAATAATAATAATAATAATAACAATAATAACAATAATAACAATAATAATAACAATAATAACAATAATAACAATAATAACAATAATAACAATAATAACAATAATAACAATAATAACAATAATAACAATAATAACAATAATAACAATAATAACAATAATAACAATAATAACAATAATAACAATAATAACAATAATAACAATAATAACAATAATAACAATAATAACAATAATAACAATAATAACAATAATAACAATAATAACAATAATAACAATAATAACAATAATAACAATAATAACAATAATAACAATAATAACAATAATAACAATAATAACAATAATAACAATAATAACAATAATAACAATAATAACAATAATAACAATAATAACAATAATAACAATAATAACAATAATAACAATAATAACAATAATAACAATAATAACAATAATAACAATAATAACAATAAAACAATAATAACAATAATAACAATAATAACAATAATAACAATAATAACAATAATAACAATAATAACAATAATAACAATAATAACAATAATAACAATAATAACAATAATAACAATAATAATAATAATAACAATAATAACAATAATAACAATAATAACAATAATAACAATAATAACAATAATAACAATAATAACAATAATAACAATAATAACAATAATAACAATAATAACAATAATAACAATAATAACAATAATAACAATAATAACAATAATAACAATAATAACAATAATAACAATAATAACAATAATAACAATAATAACAATAATAACAATAATAACAATAATAACAATAATAACAATAATAACAATAATAACAATAATAACAATAATAATAATAATAACAATAATAACAATAATAACAATAATAACAATAATAACAATAATAACAATAATAACAATAATAAATAATAACAATAATAACAATAATAACAATAATAACAATAATAACAATAATAACAATAATAACAATAATAACAATAATAACAATAATAACAATAATAACAATAATAACAATAATAACAATAATAACAATAATAACAATAATAACAATAATAACAATAATAACAATAATAACAATAATAACAATAATAACAATAATAACAATAATAACAATAATAACAATAATAACAATAATAACAATAATAACAATAATAACAATAATAACAATAATAACAATAATAACAATAATAACAATAATAACAATAATAACAATAATAACAATAATAACAATAATAACAATAATAACAATAATAACAATAATAACAATAATAACAATAATAACAATAATAACAATAATAACAATAATAACAATAATAACAATAATAACAATAATAACAATAATAACAATAATAACAATAATAACAATAATAACAATAATAACAATAATAACAATAATAAAATAATAACAATAATAACAATAATAACAATAATAACAATAATAACAATAATAAAATATTTTTTTTTTTTTTTTTTTTTTTTTTTTTTTGGGCTGAGGGGGAAAATGCCTTCTGCATCTCACACTACCGTCGTATGTGTGGTATGTGGGGCTTGCACCCACTAAAAACCCCTCCTCATCAGGCCTGTATCCACTTCGGAAAAGCTTCCGCATTACTTCAAAGTGGGGCCTCTTGCGCGCGATGCGCGTTCATCTACTCATACAAAGCTCTAAGGCTCGTCTCTACTTCAATGCCAATTTATACCGTAGTAGATATCCATTGGCACCCAAGGAGAGGCGATCCCCAGAGCCCGTCTGATGGTCTGCGTCCAGCCTGCCCTTTTTATACCCTTTCATCAAGGTCTAATTTCTTCAAGCGCAGAATGTCTCCGATAAAAGCGGCTACTGCTCTCCAGTTCTCTTCACTTTCGCACATCTTGGCGACTATAGTTTCCGGCGTAATCTGTCCGATCGCTCGTGACAGGATATTTCGTTGCTGCGCGAATTGGGTACAATAAAACACTGTGTGTTCTGCGTTGTCGGCTTCCGCATCAGCGTAAATACAGCTGGCTTCCGTGCTTTTGCCCATCTTATTTAGAAAGAAACTAAAATAACCGTGACCTGTGAGCACTTGGGTGACGTAGTAGTCTACATCCCCGTGTCGTCTCTCAACCCAGCTTTTAAGGTCGGGGATAAGTCTTCTTGTCCATCTTCCAGTGCCTTCGCGTTCCCATCTTTCTTGCCAGGCATTGATGGTCTCTCTTTTTAGAGCCAGAATCGATTGTCTAGATGCTTCTCCAGCTTGTCGGAGGTCGTAGAGGCTCTTGCGTTCTTTCGCTAGCAGGTCTATCGGAACCACGCATGCTAAGACAAGTGCTGCAGCACACGACACCGTGCGATATGCGCTAATTATACGTAAGGCAGAGGTTCTTTGTATAGCCAATAAAGTCTTCAGTCTGCAATTTGTTTTTAGCGAATCAGCCCACACTTCACATCCATACAGAAGAATGGAGTTGTTTGTATTCATTAACAGCTTTCGTCTAGACGCTATTGGTCCACCGATGTTTGCCATAAGTCTACTAAGAGACCTTGTTGTCTCTGCAGCCTTGGTTCTAGCGTTATTAATTTGAGGTCCAAAGGTCAGCTTAGAGTCCAGCCTGACCCCAAGGTACTTTATTGACTTCTGTGTCCGAATAGTTGTCTCAGTGAGCCTTAATTCTATTTCCAGTGGCATCTGCTTTCTGGTGACTAGCAATAGCTCAGTTTTTTCTGAGGCCAGCTGTAAGCCACGAGAGTCCATCCATTCGTTTACCCGAATCATTACTTGATTTAGTATTCGTTGGGCGTACTCAGTATTGCGTGCTGGAATCACTGCGACTATGTCATCCGCATATCCTACGAGAAATGCGTCGCCAGGCATTTCTGTGCTGAGGATATCGTCATAACTGATATTCCACAGTTCCGGTCCTAGTATGGATCCTTGAGCTGCTCCCGAGGTGATGTCCATCCGTTTTTCGCCTCTTCTTGTCAGATAAATCAGTTTTCGATTCTGTAGATAGCTGTCTATTATCCGCATCAGGTATTCTGGGATGTGGAAACGTCTGTTTAGCGAATCGATCATGTCCGACCACCTGACACTATTAAACGCATTTTTGACGTCTAGTGTCGCCAAAAGCACAATGGGTCTGGATGCATGGTTGCCCACTTGGCTTGCCAATGCTGCATTAACGACTTCCTGTATTGCTCCGATTGTGGACCTCCCTGGTCGGAACCCGTATTGTCTGCTGGAGAGGCCACCTGATACCTCGACAGCAGCAGCTAGTCGAGGCTTGATCAGCTTTTCCAGTAGCTTTCCAGTCGTGTTGAGCATGCAGAGCGGTCGATAGGCTGATGGGGTTGCAGGGTTCCCCTTTCCTTTGCTTATCAAGACCAACCTCTGTGTTTTCCACGGATCGGGGAATATTCCATACTGCAGGCACTTGTTGTACATATTTAATAGTACATCGGGTCTGCTCTTTGCGATGACTTTAAGAACTTCGGTCGGTATATTGTCGGGTCCCGGTGCTTTTCTATTCTTCATGCTGCCTATTGCCTTAGTTAATTCATCCTCACTGAATAACTCGAAGTGTTCCTCAGATGGCTGGAGTGCAGTGTAAACTGGTCTGATCGGATGGGGCGGAAACAGAGTTTTGACAATGTTATCCATGTGCTCGTCGTCTATATCTGGCAGAGTACTTCTTGACCTAAGCTTCTTCATAACGAGTTTGTACCCCAGACCCCATGGGTCCTTGTTAACGTCATTGCAGAGGGATTTCCATTTATTTCGTTTACTTATGCGAATGGCAATATTAAGAAGCTTTTTCGCCTTCTTGTACTCCTCCTCCTGTGTAGCGAAGTTTCCGCTTCTCCTAGCTCGTGTGAGATGACGCCTATAGCGGAGGCTAGTCTCCCTTAAAGCATTTATCTCGTCCGTCCACCAGTATACCTCTGCTCCTCGCCTGTGGGGATTGCCAGACTTTGGCATTGCAGCATCACAAGCTCTTTTTATGGTGGACATAGTGCTGCTAACAACGCTCTCCACGCTAGTTCTCTCATTGCTATCGATTTGACTCCTGTCAATTTCTCCTATTAAGAGGTTCTTGTTTAGTCGGTTAACATTCCATCGGTGACTAGTTCGTATTTGATTTCCTACATGATGAACCGTACATCCTTCAGTACTGAAGGATATATACTCGTGGTCGCTTCCATTGTAGATGTCTAAAACTTTCCAGTCTAATATTCTGTGCGCAGAGTTCTCTGATACTAGCGTTATATCAGGTATTGTGCCTGTTTGGCCCATTCGCTGAAACGTCGGAGCTCTACCCACGTTAGCGACTACCAGTCCAACTCTTGCTGACATATTAAGAATTTTTCGGCCTCTGCTGTTGGTTGTTGGCATGCCCCATTCTTCTGCTCTAGAATTGAAGTCACCAGCTACTATAAGGCTCCCATGCATTTGCCGAGCTGTGTCTTCAATCTCATCGATTTTATGTTGGAAAGCTTCTATTGTATCGTTCGGGGTTAGATAACAACTGAATATGGTGAATTCCTTAAGTTGTACATATACGTAGCAGCTACCTCTGCCATCACCGAGACATCGTATGTCACCCGCAGCTGGGATCCATATAGCTGCAGTCTTATATTCATTTTCCAGCCAGATACCGGGTTGTTTCACTCTATATTGCTCGCAGATTATAACCAAATCCACGCAATGTTCCAGTACTATTTGGGACAGCAGATCATCTGCTATACGGCTTCTGTGAAGGTTTGCTTGTAGGATTTTCATATTTGGGTTTTACGGGTACTGGCTGCGCAGTTACTCGTCCCAGGGAAATGATTGAGATCCCTGCGGTTTTCATATGCACACAGGCAACATTTCGGTGTCTTCGTGCAGTTTCTCATCTTGTGCCCCGTCTCTCCACACCTAATACAGAGATCTCTCCTGTCTGGTCCCGAGCAATCCCTTTGTAGGTGGCCTACCCCAAAGCATCTGAAGCAGCGTGTAACTTCGATGCACCGTTTCACTCGGCATCGCGTCCATCCAATCTTGATTCTTGGCTCCTTAAGAATTTTAGCTGCTTCTTCTGTTGGCAATATAACGAATGCACGTTTTTGCTCAGAACTGTTTGCGCCAGTTAGTCTCACTTTGACTTCCTGACTCTGCTCGCCTATAATAGACTTGATTGCAGTTATGACTTCCTCCTCATTTGTCAGACTGTCTAGGTCTCGTATCTCCAACTTGCTCAACGGCCTGATAGTCTTCACTGTGGCGTTTTCTTTGAGCGTGTGCTTAATGCTTTCGCAAAGCTTCTCGGACTTACTTCCTTTTGATAACTCGAGAAGCAAATCCCCTGACTTGGTTTTCCTGACTGATCGGATGGCTGATTCGGTCTCGTCAGGCTTCAAGTTTTCCCTAAGTTCCCTCAACACCTCGGCGTAGCTCCTGCCTTCTGCGGGCTTAACCAATACAGCTTCTGGGCGGGATCTTGACCGTACTTTAGAGTTTTCTCCTTTCCTCTCAGGGTTAACATTAACTGCTTTGTTCGTTTCCTCTGTTTGAGATGTTTTGGGTTTTCCCTTCTTCCGAGTCACTGTCTTAAAGCCGTCCTTCGCTTCCTTACTTTTCGGCTTTTTAAATGCCTCTTGCTCGGCCGGGCTAGAAGCAACCCGCTTTTTTCGGGACGAAACTGGTGTGTCAGTTTCCTGCAGCTTTTTGTTGGCTTCAGCCGCTGAGTTCGTTTCCTTGACTCTCTGTGTTTCGGCTGTCTTCCAGCTTTTCCTGTAGTTTCCGACAATATCAAGGAGTTCGCTCAGTTCTGACGCTCCGTCTTTCACATCCATACTGATGTTTCGCTGCTTTAGCATAGCATGCTTCATTTTTCGAAGCACTGCTCTGCATTTCTCGATCGTTTCCTCTTCTAGTGCTCTCATTTTATAGATGAGCTCTTGTCTTGGGGAGCCTACCGCAGGTCTGACATCTTGGGATGAAGCAGGGGTTTGCTGATCCTCGTGCAGTATTGCCGTAGATGGGTTTGGTTGTTCCTCCAGATGAACCTCTTGCGCCGTCTTTCCTTCTTCTGTAACGCCTTGATCTGGCGACCTCATCATTTTTCTACTCTTCTGGAATGCTCCTCTCTCTTCTTCTTGGGTTTTACTATTGTTCTGCATGCTATATGGGTCCAAACTTTAAGTCGCTATCTCCTCACATATGTACAGTCCTCCACGATGCCCCCATGGGTCCCTATGCAAGCAGTGAGGTTCATGCGAGGGTTGACGCAGGTCCTTATGGGTACCTGCGTTCAGAGCCAGGACGGATGTTAAGCAGGAGTTGTCTCAACTGCACCTGTACCATCGGTTCCGCGATGATGTGATTAGAACGTATTTAAAGACTCGCCAAGTTTTAAAAGGACGGAGGTAACTTCAGCATTAGCCCAGCAGCCATTTAACCAGAGTTTCAATCTGGGTACTCAGGTGTTGGAATGCCGCTGTCATCAGCGGGGGACCTTCTTTAGTGTCTGCCGATCTGAAAAAAGACAATTGTGTAGCCGCCCAATATGGGACAGACGCTAACCCAGACGCCGCCCTCTTAGGGAACAGACGCGAACGGGATTTAAAAGCCGCCTTCTCACCTTAGCAAGTACCTTGTCGGTTGACAGAGATACAAGTTACCGGGACCGCCACGTGGAGGCGGTGAGATACTTGAAGCAGTTCTGCATGGATCATGCTGGGCTTTGCTATGTTAAAGCCAACCAGACACTTTGCCATGCAGAAACAGCTCCCGGTCCCATAATAACAATAATAACAATAATAACAATAATAACAATAATAACAATAATAACAATAATAACAATAATAACAATAATAACAATAATAACAATAATAACAATAATAACAATAATAACAATAATAACAATAATAACAATAATAACAATAATAACAATAATAACAATAATAATAATAATAATAATAACAATAATAACAATAATAACAATAATAACAATAATAACAATAATAACAATAATAACAATAATAACAATAATAACAATAATAACAATAATAACAATAATAACAATAATAACAATAATAACAATAATAACAATAATAACAATAATAACAATAATAACAATAATAACAATAATAACAATAATAACAATAATAACAATAATAACAATAATAACAATAATAACAATAATAACAATAATAACAATAATAACAATAATAACAATAATAACAATAATAACAATAATAACAATAATAACAATAATAACAATAATAACAATAATAATAATAATAACAATAATAACAATAATAACAATAATAACAATAATAACAATAATAACAATAATAACAATAATAACAATAATAACAATAATAACAATAATAACAATAATAACAATAATAACAATAATAATAACAATAATAACAATAATAACAATAATAACAATAATAACAATAATAACAATAATAACAATAATAACAATAATAACAATAATAACAATAATAACAATAATAACAATAATAACAATAATAACAATAATAACAATAATAACAATAATAACAATAATAACAATAATAACAATAATAACAATAATAACAATAATAACAATAATAACAATAATAACAATAATAACAATAATAACAATAATAACAATAATAACAATAATAACAATAATAACAATAATAACAATAATAACAATAATAACAATAATAACAATAATAACAATAATAACAATAATAACAATAATAACAATAATAACAATAATAACAATAATAACAATAATAACAATAATAACAATAATAACAATAATAACAATAATAACAATAATAACAATAATAACAATAATAACAATAATAACAATAATAACAATAATAAAACAATAATAACAATAATAACAATAATAACAATAATAACAATAATAACAATAATAACAATAATAACAATAATAACAATAATAACAATAATAACAATAATAACAATAATAACAATAATAACAATAATAACAATAATAATAACAATAATAACAATAATAACAATAATAACAATAATAACAATAATAACAATAATAACAATAATAACAATAATAACAATAATAACAATAATAACAATAATAACAATAATAACAATAATAACAATAATAACAATAATAACAATAATAACAATAATAACAATAATAACAATAATAACAATAATAACAATAATAACAATAATAACAATAATAACAATAATAACAATAATAACAATAATAACAATAATAACAATAATAACAATAATAACAATAATAACAATAATAACAATAATAACAATAATAACAATAATAACAATAATAACAATAATAACAATAATAACAATAATAACAATAATAACAATAATAACAATAATAACAATAATAACAATAATAACAATAATAACAATAATAACAATAATAATAATAATAATAAAAATAATAACAATAATAACAATAATAACAATAATAACAATAATAAAACAATAATAACAATAATAACAATAATAACAATAATAACAATAATAACAATAATAACAATAATAACAATAATAACAATAATAACAATAATAACAATAATAACAATAATAACAATAATAACAATAATAACAATAATAACAATAATAACAATAATAACAATAATAACAATAATAACAATAATAACAATAATAACAATAATAACAATAATAACAATAATAACAATAATAACAATAATAACAATAATAACAATAATAACAATAATAACAATAATAACAATAATAACAATAATAACAATAATAACAATAATAACAATAATAACAATAATAACAATAATAACAATAATAACAATAATAACAATAATAACAATAATTTTTTTTTTTTTTTTTTTTTTTGGCTGAGGGGGAAAATGCCTTCTGCATCTCACACTACCGTCGTATGTGTGGTATGTGGGGCTTGCACCCACTAAAAACCCCTCCTCATCAGGCCTATATCCACTTCGGAAAAGCTTCCGCATTACTTCAAAGTGGGGCCTCTTGCGCGCGATGCGCGTTCATCTACTCATACAAAGCTCTAAGGCTCGTCTCTACTTCAATGCCAATTTATACCGTAGTAGATATCCATTGGCACCCAAGGAGAGGCGATCCCCAGAGCCCGTCTGATGGTCTGCGTCCAGCCTGCCCTTTTTATACCCTTTCATCAAGGTCTAATTTCTTCAAGCGCAGAATGTCTCCGATAAAAGCGGCTACTGCTCTCCAGTTCTCTTCACTTTCGCACATCTTGGCGACTATAGTTTCCGGCGTAATCTGTCCGATCGCTCGTGACAGGATATTTCGTTGCTGCGCGAATTGGGTACAATAAAACACTGTGTGTTCTGCGTTGTCGGCTTCCGCATCAGCGTAAATACAGCTGGCTTCCGTGCTTTTGCCCATCTTATTTAGAAAGAAACTAAAATAACCGTGACCTGTGAGCACTTGGGTGACGTAGTAGTCTACATCCCCGTGTCGTCTCTCAACCCAGCTTTTAAGGTCGGGGATAAGTCTTCTTGTCCATCTTCCAGTGCCTTCGCGTTCCCATCTTTCTTGCCAGGCATTGATGGTCTCTCTTTTTAGAGCCAGAATCGATTGTCTAGATGCTTCTCCAGCTTGTCGGAGGTCGTAGAGGCTCTTGCGTTCTTTCGCTAGCAGGTCTATCGGAACCACGCATGCTAAGACAAGTGCTGCAGCACACGACACCGTGCGATATGCGCTAATTATACGTAAGGCAGAGGTTCTTTGTATAGCCAATAAAGTCTTCAGTCTGCAATTTGTTTTTAGCGAATCAGCCCACACTTCACATCCATACAGAAGAATGGAGTTGTTTGTATTCATTAACAGCTTTCGTCTAGACGCTATTGGTCCACCGATGTTTGCCATAAGTCTACTAAGAGACCTTGTTGTCTCTGCAGCCTTGGTTCTAGCGTTATTAATTTGAGGTCCAAAGGTCAGCTTAGAGTCCAGCCTGACCCCAAGGTACTTTATTGACTTCTGTGTCCGAATAGTTGTCTCAGTGAGCCTTAATTCTATTTCCAGTGGCATCTGCTTTCTGGTGACTAGCAATAGCTCAGTTTTTTCTGAGGCCAGCTGTAAGCCACGAGAGTCCATCCATTCGTTTACCCGAATCATTACTTGATTTAGTATTCGTTGGGCGTACTCAGTATTGCGTGCTGGAATCACTGCGACTATGTCATCCGCATATCCTACGAGAAATGCGTCGCCAGGCATTTCTGTGCTGAGGATATCGTCATAACTGATATTCCACAGTTCCGGTCCTAGTATGGATCCTTGAGCTGCTCCCGAGGTGATGTCCATCCGTTTTTCGCCTCTTCTTGTCAGATAAATCAGTTTTCGATTCTGTAGATAGCTGTCTATTATCCGCATCAGGTATTCTGGGATGTGGAAACGTCTGTTTAGCGAATCGATCATGTCCGACCACCTGACACTATTAAACGCATTTTTGACGTCTAGTGTCGCCAAAAGCACAATGGGTCTGGATGCATGGTTGCCCACTTGGCTTGCCAATGCTGCATTAACGACTTCCTGTATTGCTCCGATTGTGGAGCAACAATAATAACAATAATAATAACAATAATAACAATAATAACAATAATAACAATAATAACAATAATAACAATAATAACAATAATAACAATAATAACAATAATAACAATAATAACAATAATAACAATAATAACAATAATAACAATAATAACAATAATAACAATAATAACAATAATAACAATAATAACAATAATAACAATAATAACAATAATAATAAAACAATAATAACAATAATAACAATAATAACAATAATAACAATAATAACAATAATAACAATAATAACAATAATAACAATAATAACAATAATAACAATAATAACAATAATAACAATAATAACAATAATAACAATAATAACAATAATAACAATAATAACAATAATAACAATAATAACAATAATAACAATAATAACAATAATAACAATAATAACAATAATAACAATAATAACAATAATAACAATAATAACAATAATAACAATAATAACAATAATAACAATAATAACAATAATAACAATAATAACAATAATAACAATAATAACAATAATAACAATAATAACAATAATAACAATAATAACAATAATAACAATAATAACAATAATAACAATAATAACAATAATAACAATAATAACAATAATAACAATAATAACAATAATAACAATAATAACAATAATAACAATAATAACAATAATAACAATAATAACAATAATAACAATAATAACAATAATAACAATAATAACAATAATAACAATAATAACAATAATAACAATAATAACAATAATAACAATAATAACAATAATAACAATAATAACAATAATAACAATAATAACAATAATAACAATAATAACAATTATAGCAATAATAATAACAATAATAACAATAATAACAATAATAACAATAATAACAACAATAACAGTAATAACAATAATAATGTATAATGTAATAATGTACGCGGACTAATTTTCGGTGCTCGACATCGGTTGCTGTGAACGGGCTCGGTCAATTAACTCGTTGAGCTGAACCGCCAGCTCTTCGTACACCAAATAGCAGTATTCATATTTGCGGTGCAGAGTTGCCGAAATCTCCTCCGCCCCTTCAGTCGTAATACTGGAGATCGTGTCTAAACACGCTTCGAATTCTTTCTCGGCTTTGTCCGATAGCGAGCGGACTGGCTCCTTACGGACTTTGCAGGTGTGGACAGACGGAGGTGACGGCCCTGGAGTTTCAATCGTCGCTGTGAAATGGCTAATACGGTCGGACAACGTGATAAACCGCGCGAGGGCTGCAATTGCAATTTCGTTGCTCATTTTTGCCTGAGAACTAGTTGGTAGCGACTTTATGGACTTGGTCTGGATTTGTGACCTAACTTTAGGCGTGAGCGGACTCAGAGTCAATCGTTTCTGATTGCTCGTAGGAATAGACAACTTCTTGTCGCCTTCTTGGGTGGCTAATAAAGTTTCCCTCTTTGCCTTCGTTATTGATTTTGGGGCTAGTGGGCTTGAGGAGCGCGCGCGAGGAGATGCGGATAGCGATCGCCTTTTATTTGCAGACGGAACTGATAACTTCGTTATGTCTCCTGGCATTTTAGAAATCAGATTAACTGGGCAACCCTGTCTGGCTTTGTAAAAATTAGACCCGCCCGGAAAAGGTGCCCTAGAATGTGGTCACGCTGTTGCGGATCACCGGGTTGGATTCGAAAAGAAAAGGGACGACGAAATCGATAACTTCCGGAAGATACAGGTGCGGCCTCAAAATATCGAAAATGTCAATGTATAGTGGAGCGACGCGACAAAAATCGTAGGGAATTATTTAAATTTTGTTTAAAAAAAACAAAAAAAATAATATATCGCAGTGGTAAGTATCCTTGGTATAGATTGCAAGCGGTCCGCTTGTGTTTGCTATTAGCGTTGCAGCTCCGGTCTACTTTTGGAATACATGGAAACGGAACACTAGCACAAATTTCAAAGTTTTCGAAAAAATTATTTTTATGTGCGAGGAAAATAACGAGGATTTGGAAAAAAGTATTCTGCAAGATATTTGCAGTTGGTTGTTGTGCCGCGCACCGTAATGGCTTGCACAAAAAAATTTATTTATTTATTTTTATTTAATGGATGTGAGCCGACGGTGTATGCGAATTAGCGCTGCTGAAATAAATATCATGCAAATTCTGGTGATGGGCTCGGTGGAATCGAGTTATTTTTGGTAATATGTATAATATATAATTATATATTGTGTATATAGTAGTTCTTATATTTGGAAATTATAAATAATGTGGACTGTATTGTAAATGTCGACTTCGAAATGTTTGTAGGGTGTACCGCGAAAGAACGTATGTGGGTTATCGTGCTTACGTTGCCTCACGTTACGCTACGACTTTTCCCCTTATGTGCATATGTTGAAATGGATATGTAGATATGTACTTACATTAATAAGCATGCATTAGGGTTATATGTGTGTATGTATGGGCGTATGGATATGTGTGTTTGTGGGAACTCGGTAATGTATGTGTAAAAATTGTAATTTAAAATTGTAATTTGTAATAAATTTGGAAATTGGAGATAATGTGGACTGTATGGTAAATGTCGCTGTAGAAATGTTTGTAGGGTATACTGCAAAAGAACGTACGTGTATGTTTCCTTACGTACATATGTTGAGATGGTCAGGCATATGTACGTACATTAAAGAGTGTGCATCTGGATTGTATGTCCGTATGAACAAGAATATGGAAATGGGAAAAAGAAAGAAGCCGGAAAATGGCGACCGTATGAAGATGGAAATAGCAATACGAAAAAAGAAGCCGGAATTTGGCGATCGTATGCACAATGGAATAGCCGATCAGACAGATATAAGAAATTGGATTGGAAAAATTGGAAATATCTGGCTGGTCGGCGGAAATAAGAGTAAATAAGAACGGTCGTACTTATCTTGAACTGATGGACGAGAAATTATTGAAAATGCGCCGGTTGAACGCTGGTGCTTGGAACTTGTTATCCTCTTCTGGAATTATCCGGCTCGAAGGACCATGAAATGGCGGGGGGCGGGCTTTCCAACGGGATGAATTATTCCAGGAAAATGTGGAATTTTTTTCACTTTAGCTTTATTTCTCAACTTGTAGAACATGAAGTTCCTTCTTGGTACACTTGTAAATTATAACTCACTTCAAGAGCTGCTTGGAGAGCGGAGTGGAGACATTTAACAGTCCGAGAGAACGAGATGCGAAGATCTGGAAAAAACTTTTCTCTCGACTGTTAGGACTCCAGGGCCGGTTCACCCGAAACGGGAAGTGCCGCTTTGGCGCGAACACTGACAATTAGCAGCGTTGCTCAATTCGTGCCCACATTATACGTTAAACATTATAAAATAATTAAAAAACGTTATATAAGCAGAGCTAACGACTAGGACAAGGTTTAAAATCATTTATCTTTTTTTTTTTTTCGTCTCCAATAGGGTAATCACCCATTTCTTTTTGCATCTTTCTATAAAATACCTATATTTAAATATATTGTCTACCTAACAAAGATGGACCGAAAAACTAAAAATAATAAAAGGAAAGGAGGAGTAAGAATAAAGCATTTAAAAGAATAGCCGCCATTCGAAATTAATTAGCAGCCAGTGATAATCCATCATGGGAACAAGCATGTAAACTTCACGCAGAGCTAGACTCCCTAAAAAAAAATTTGTAAGCACAAAGCTCTAGAAAAATCAAGAACCCGAACAATGTTACAGAAATATTAAAATCATCGGGGAAACTGTTGACAAAAAATTTCCTCCGAAAGAGAAATTTTTGCCAGTACTTAAAAAGGAATGCCCTGCAGACTGCCCAGGCCCTTTATTCTCACCATACTGTGAATGCACATGCAAACACACGAAGCCCCAAAAAGATTAGTAAAGAAAAAAATAAAATAAAAACAACAATTTTTTTTTTAAATTTACAAATCTGTTCTTTATTATGGATACAAACAGATGTATAGAAAAAACACGGGACAGGGAACCAATGTTCGATTTTAGAGTAGGATCTATCCTCGAAACACACTGGAACACCATCTCAGTGTATGAACTAGAAATTGAATATATGGAAAAATTCAATCTAAGTAATTCCCCATTAATACATTGTAATAATAGTATTATCAACAACAGAAAACTGTAAGGTTTTTTCCGTCATTGACAAAAATGCATTGCTTGGCAATATAATAATCTTTAAAATTATTATGAAATAAATCCGAATGGATTGGAAAATTATTTCTGATAATTTAAAAGAAATAGGAACAAATTTTGAGAAGTCATACAAATTTCTTTCGCAAAACCGAAATGTTCAGGGAACAACCATACAAAAACACGCTAAAGTTCTAGTAGACAGCTCTAATGAAGCACGCCTTATAATTTACGAACACAGAGATAAATTATCCAGTAAACACTGGACAGATAACTCAAAATTATTATGTAAATTTAAAAACATCTATCCTTAATACACCATTAACATTTGAAGAGGAATTGAAATCAGAAGAAATAGAAGATAAAGATTCCAATACGGAAGATTTAGTCGAAACAAACAAAGAAACCGATTTTCCAAAACCCAAGGACATACAAATTAAATTTGTGCGTATTGGTTAATTAAAAGAAAATATAATTTTTATTTTTTAATTTTACTTTATTGGTGCAGACCTTAATTCACTAACTCAATAATACATCAAGACACTTTCACTTAAGATTATTTCTTATTACCGATCCCGGTTTCAATCCGAATAAGACAGCTCCTAAATTCTAAAATCTTCTCCAACGAACCTCGGTCAGAAGCTTTTTTTATTAAGCTTCTAGAACTTTGATTTTTGTTTAAAATAAAAGCTTATACTGAAACTGTCGCATCTCGTTGTGAAATTAAAATGTGCTGACCGATGCAATTTTGATTGAAAATTGGAACGCAATACTTTTGGCTTTGAACGTGAGAGTTTGGCTTCGAACGGAAGCTGTTTTTTACTTTACGATCGGTTTATTTATCTTAGCAAAACGGTCAAGCGCGGGAAAAAGAAAGAAGCCGGAAAATGGCGACCGTATGAAGATGGAAATAGCAATACGAAAAAAGAAGCCGGAATTTGGCGATCGTATGCACAATGGAATAGCCGATCAGACAGATATAAGAAATTGGATTGGAAAAATTGGAAATATCTGGCTGGTCGGCGGAAATAAGAGTAAATAAGAACGGTCGTACTTATCTTGAACTGATGGACGAGAAATTATTGAAAATGCGCCGGTTGAACGCTGGTGCTTGGAACTTGTTATCCTCTTCTGGAATTATCCGGCTCGAAGGACCATGAAATGGCGGGGGGCGGGCTTTCCAACGGGATGAATTATTCCAGGAAAATGTGGAATTTTTTCACTTTAGCTTTATTTCTCAACTTGTAGAACATGAAGTTCCTTCTTGGTACACTTGTAAATTATAACTCACTTCAAGAGCTGCTTGGAGAGCGGAGTGGAGACATTTAACAGTCCGAGAGAACGAGATGCGAAGATCTGGAAAAAACTTTTCTCTCGACTGTTAGGACTCCAGGGCCGGTTCACCCGAAACGGGAAGTGCCGCTTTGGCGCGAACACTGACAATTAGCAGCGTTGCTCAATTCGTGCCCACATTATACGTTAAACATTATAAAATAATTAAAAAACGTTATATAAGCAGAGCTAACGACTAGGACAAGGTTTAAAATCATTTATCTTTTTTTTTTTTGTCTCCAATAGGGTAATCACCCATTTCTTTTTGCATCTTTCTATAAAATACCTATATTTAAATATATTGTCTACCTAACAAAGATGGACCGAAAAACTAAAAATAATAAAAGGAAAGGAGGAGTCAGAATAAAGCATTTAAAAGAATAGCCGCCATTCGAAATTAATTAGCAGCCAGTGATAATCCATCATGGGAACAAGCATGTGAACTTCACGCAGAGCTAGACTCCCTAAAAAAAAATTTGTAAGCACAAAGCTCTAGAAAAATCAAGAACCCGAACAATGTTACAGAAATATTAAAATCATCGGGGAAACTGTTGACAAAAAATCTCCTCCGAAAGAGAAATTTTTGCCAGTACTTAAAAAGGAATGCCCTGCAGACTGCCCAGGCCCTTTATTCTCACCATACTGTGAATGCACATGCAAACACACGAAGCCCCAAAAAGATTAGTAAAGAAAAAAATAAAATAAAAACAACAATTTTTTTTTTTAATTTACAAATCTGTTCTTTATTATGGATACAAACAGATGTATAGAAAAAACACGGGACAGGGAACCAATGTTCGATTTTAGAGTAGGATCTATCCTCGAAACACACTGGAACACCATCTCAGTGTATGAACTAGAAATTGAATATATGGAAAAATTCAATCTAAGTAATTCCCCATTAATACATTGTAATAATAGTATTATCAACAACAGAAAACTGTAAGGTTTTTTCCGTCATTGACAAAAATGCATTGCTTGGCAATATAATAATCTTTAAAATTATTATGAAATAAATCCGAATGGATTGGAAAATTATTTCTGATAATTTAAAAGAAATAGGAACAAATTTTGAGAAGTCATACAAATTTCTTTCGCAAAACCGAAATGTTCAGGGAACAACCATACAAAAACACGCTAAAGTTCTAGTAGACAGCTCTAATGAAGCACGCCTTATAATTTACGAACACAGAGATAAATTATCCAGTAAACACTGGACAGATAACTCAAAATTATTATGTAAATTTAAAAACATCTATCCTTAATACACCATTAACATTTGAAGAGGAATTGAAATCAGAAGAAATAGAAGATAAAGATTCCAATACGGAAGATTTAGTCGAAACAAACAAAGAAACCGATTTTCCAAAACCCAAGGACATACAAATTAAATTTGTGCGTATTGGTTAATTAAAAGAAAATATAATTTTTATTTTTAATTTTACTTTATTGGTGCAGACCTTAATTCACTAACTCAATAATACATCAAGACACTTTCACTTAAGATTATTTCTTATTACCGATCCCGGTTTCAATCCGAATAAGACAGCTCCTAAATTCTAAAATCTTCTCCAACGAACCTCGGTCAGAAGCTTTTTTATTAAGCTTCTAGAACTTTGATTTTTGTTTAAAATAAAAGCTTATACTGAAACTGTCGCATCTCGTTGTGAAATTAAAATGTGCTGACCGATGCAATTTTGATTGAAAATTGGAACGCAATACTTTTGGCTTTGAACGTGAGAGTTTGGCTTCGAACGGAAGCTGTTTTTTACTTTACGATCGGTTTATTTATCTTAGCAAAACGGTCAAGCGCGGCTCTCGAAGTTAATGAAAAAGGCGAAGGTTTTTTGGTTACAAATATATTTCTGTATTTAATAATAGGTAGAGAATAGGTCAATTCTCTATACTTATTAAATATTATATGACGTCGGTTCGGGAGAGTGCAATAGATCGCGCAATACTTGACACGAAAATTTTTAAAGGAAAATGACGAAATACTAATTTTAACTTCTGACAAAGGAAACAAGACAGTTGCTATGGACAAAGATACTTACAATCAAAATATGAATAACATTTTGGAGGAAAGGAACACATATCGGATTTTACGAAAGGATATAACATCGAAACTTCAAACAAGAAACTATGAATTAGCGGAAAATCTATTCACAAAAGGACTTATTTCACGGAGCGAAAGGAATAAGTTAGTCACGACAACGGCATTACCACCACGCATATACGGACTACCAAAAATCCACAAGGATCCATAAAGACCCATATGCTCATCTATAGGATCACCATCACACGGACTTTGTAAATATATTTCAAACATATTACAGAACATCATAGACTCCAGCTACAACATCAAAAACTCAGTAGAATTTAAAAAAAGAATCAACAACACGTATATCTGTGACGATGAAAAGTTAATATCTTTTGATGTAGTCTCACTATTTCCCAGCATACCTATAGACCTTGCACTAGACACAATTAGAGAAAAATGGACAAAAATAAAAGAACATACAAATATGCCGAAAAAAATGTTTATGGACATAGTACAATTTTGCATACAAGACAACAGATATTTTAAATTTAATGACGATATATGTATACACACAACTAAAAGGAAAGCCGATGGGATCCCCGGCTTCACCAATAATTGCAGACATAGTAATGGAAGAGCTATTAGACAACACTTTGAAAAAACTAGGACACAAACCAAGACTTTTGACGAAGTATGTTGATGATTTATTCGCAATAGTAAAAGAAGACGAAATACCAAACACACTTGACGCTTTAAACTCTTTCAATAAAAATATAAAATTCACATTGGAACAGGAAGAAGATGGAGGACTAGCATATTTGGACTCAATGGTTCATAGACAGGAGAACATTCTAAAACTAAAGTGGTATAAAAAACCAACAGCATCAGGACGAATCATTAACTTTAACTCAAAACACCCTAAAACAATGATTATCAGTACAGCAGTAGGTTGTATACAACGGATGCTAGCCATTTCGGACAACATTTTTCATGAAGAAACCAAAAATGAAATAAGGCAAATTTTAAAGGACAACGACTTCCCAAACCATATAATTAGAACTTTAATTAAAAGACACCAAAACATGGAACAAAAAACAAAATGTAGAGAACCTACACAATACATGTCCGTAACATATATATATCACAACACAGATCAGACTTCAAATTAAGACACCAAGCACTTATGGCCCACTGTAAAACCAGCGGTCACTCGCCAAATTTTGAAGCAACGACTATTTTGGAACAAGAACAACATTACAAAAAACGCTTCACCATAGAAATGTTACATATAACAAACACACCCACAAGCATAAGACTAAACTACAAAACAGACGTTAAAAATTGTGCTCACATTTACAGACACTAGTATTAATCTCCACGTCCGACGTTGCAGACGTGTAAAATTATGTAGGTGTAATAACTTTTAAAACTTTGTTTTTTTATTGTCTAAATTTATGTTATTTTATGTGTTTTTATGTTGATTATAGATTTTGTTGTCTAAATTGGTATATGAAACGTTATTTATTGTGGTTGTACCGTTAAATGTTATTAAGAATGAACCACCTAATTCGGAGTTGTTGACGATGTTAAAATGACACCATCTTGGATAATGTTTTTTTTTTTATTTTGTTCTCTTATTTTTTTACAAATTGATTGTTTACCGTTTAATAGTCGGGTAAAACATGTTTTTTATAGTCTTCGAGTGCAATAGTTATTAAAGAGTTCTTTCTTAAATGTAGACATTTCATAATATGTATTTTCGCATTTTGCGACTTGATCACTTATTAATAATTTGCATCTATTAATTAATTAATTTACATCTAGTAATAATTTCTGGCTTTTGCTCGTGTTTTAATATTTCTTTTATATCTTCATTGTTTAAAATATTGGTGTTGAAAACGTCAATTTTTGTAATTTTAATTATATCTTGCAGATTAAATGTTATCAATCGTAAGCGACCTTTTTAAAATCATCAGAGAGAGATTATATTTCTTTGAACAATTTGGAATTGATAATATACTGTTTATTATTATTTTCAATTAAATCATTGATTTTATTTTGTACTTTAATGAAATCATCATGATCCGGAGTTCCAGCTAACCATTTCCACACGACTTCTAACTCATTTATTCCTCTTTTTGTTCTAGCTGATATTAACTGGGGATAAGATTAATTCGATTACTTCTATGTCGTACTTTATTTCCCATTGTGACCTTTTATTTGAATCCTTTTTTATATTATCTGATTCTATATTAATTATTTCCTTATAAAAACTTAAATTAGTTACGTGGAATAAATCGTTGTTAGATTCATAGGTAAGTACATCCTTGTTGTCTTTGAACAGAAAAAATTCATGGTTCGAGTAATCAATTATTTCTGAACTGGCCAATACTATAATTGATAAAATATGTATTAAAGAATACATTTTCTGTAAATTTAAAAAAAAATAATTTATTAATGCTTAATATTATCTTTGTGAATAATTCTGTTTCTTCTGTTGATGATTATTTTATTAGGCATAACATCTTTAATTATTTGCTTTTTATATCTTGGTTTAAATTTATTTCTTTCCCCATATTTCTTTTCATAAACAACTTGTCCTACGTGATATTGTTTTTCTTTTCTGTTTTCATTATGTGTTTCTAACATTTTCTCCTGTGTATTTTTTAATAATTGTGGAATATTATCGTGTTCGATTTTATTGTAAAGAATGTCAAACAGGTTTTTGGTTTGTTGTGGAATGAATACTCTGATTATATTCCTGAGCGGCTCTTATTATGATTTCGGAATAGTCTGTTAAATTAAATTGTTTTTTTATACAGCGAGCTAATTCTGTTAATGTCGAATGTGCCACTTTTCCACTTGTCCGTTTAAGGTACTGTGCCTCGGGTCGGCGTAATGTAGAGTTACTCCGCATCTTTGTGCAAAAGATTTAAATTGAGCCGAGGTAAAGCTCGGTTCGTTATCGGTCATAATTACTTTGGCTTGGGGAAAATGTTGAAGTAGTTCCATTACTTTATTTTCGATATTTAATTTATTCTGAATTTCTTTAACTGCTGGGAATTTAGAGTACCCGTCAATACAAGTTATAAAAGTTGAACTATGCGCATGATATATATCAATGTGTAAATTTTCACCTTCTTTAGTTGGGGCTGGGGCTTCCCCAATTGTAATTTTAATAGGGTGTCTGTTATATTTGTTCTCATTGCAAATTTTACAATTTTTTATAAATTTTTGTAGTTTTACTAATATCTTGGGCCAATAATATAACCTACTGATTTGTTTATGATTTTCGTCTAGTCCCCTATGAGCTCGATTGTGTGTTTCCTCTATTATTATAGCTCTATCTTCGGCGTTTTCTACGTATTATAGAAATAATCGCGTAAAATGAAATTGGTTAGTAAAACTATTTCTTAAAGAAACTTGAATATGATATAAATCTTCTAAACTACAATGAATTTCAACCGTTATTTTAGGTGGAAGATACTCTCTTAATATGCTTATTAAGTTCTCAACTATATCATATTCGATTATGTGTCTTGTCTTGTCAAAAATGTCCAGTGACTCATGTATTGTATACCTCCCCGTTGTTAATAACAATTGTTGTTTAAATTGATTTAACGGCTTACGGGACTCTTGTATTACATTTTCAAAACTACTTTCAGCTGAATGCTGTGTGTCTTGTTCTGAGTTTGACTGTTCAGAAACGTCTATATCGCTGTTTGTAATATTATTTATTTGTATTCGTGATAATGCAACGGCTACAACATTTGTTGTTCCGGGTTTGTATATAATTTTTGGGGTAAAACTTTCAATGAAGGTTAGGTTAGGTTAGGTTAGGACGGCTGCCAGACTATAGCCTGGCACACTTAGACCTCTGTGGGTCCAGTGTGATACCGTATGATCTCTATTTTTGGATCCCCTATCCGTTAAGAGTCAGCCTGTAGGTTGGTCGATCAGCAAGTCCCCCATCCGGAGAATTTAATAAAAGAGCTTAGACTCTTCAAGTTAATCTGCGATATTTCGGTCAGGTCATTTATGAAAGGATATCCTAAGTGTTTCAGTCTAAGCCTGCATAGGACTGGGCATGAACAGAGTAGGTGTTTCATCGTTTCCTCTTCTTCCTCATGCCTGCAGCTTCTACAAAAATCATTTTTTGGGGCTTTTAGCCTGCCGGCGTGTGCGCCAACGAGCCAGTGGCCTGTGAGTACTCGAATTAGCATGCCGCACTCAGTGCGGCTGAAATTGAGTAGTTCTGATGTTTTCTTATTGTTTATTGCAGGCCATGTCTGGTGAGAGATTCGGCATTGCGGTGTGTTTTGCCAATGAGTGTTGGCTAATTTGAAAGAATACCATCTTTTCATCTCTACGTTTGCATTTTCATCCGAAATTGTGAACGATAAGGATTGATGATCCGTTTGTATTTCTATGCCAATTACTCCATATAAATAATTCCGGAGATTTTTTAAAGCCCATACTATTGCTAAGCATTCGTTGTGGCATAAAGTTGTTTCGTTTTATTTAATGTTTTTGAAATAAACGTACTTGGTTTATTATCTTGTGTTACTACTGCCCCGATAGCTACGTCTTATGCGTCTGTAGTTAAGACGAATTTTTTACTATAATCTGGCTGAACTAATTCGACTTGTTCTATTAGATTTTCTTTTAGCTCGTTAAAAGCTTGTACAGCTGATTCGTCAAACTGTATTGAAACTTTAGTAGACATTCTTTTAGAAACCTTTCCATTTTTCCCTCCTAGATATTTTGTTAATGGTTTAGCAATTTTTGCATAGTTACGGAAAAATGTTCTGTAATACCCTGTTAAACCTAGAAATCTTCGGAGTTCTCTAATATTACATGGAATCGGATGTTTTGTAATTGTGGCAATTTTTTCGGGATCCGTTTTAATTACATTATGAGAAACAATGTACCCAAGAAATATGTTTTTTAATTTAAAGAATTTAGATTTTTCGATAGAAATTTTCATCTGTGCTCTTTGTAAAATATTAATTATGTTAATTAAATCAACATAGTGTTGTTCAATAGTGTTTGAAAAAATAATTATATCGTCCATATAAACATGGCAAGTTTTTCCTACTTGTTCTCTTAAGATATCATCCATAGCTCTTTGAAAAATTCTGGGTGCGTTTGTTAACCCAAAAGGCATTCGTAAAAATTCAAATTTTCCTTTATTAATAGAAAATGCTGTTTTTTTCAATATCTGAATCTTTCATTAAAATTTGGTGAAATCCAGATTCCAAATCAATTGTTGAGAAGTAGCCTTTCCTAAATTAGCTAATATTACAGACGGGTCTTGCATCATACGGCTCATACGTTCGGGTTACCGTGATAAACTGCGCGAGGGCTGCAATTGCAATTTCGTTGCTCATTTTTGCCCGAGAACTAGTTGGTAGCGACTTTATGGACTTGGTCTGGATTTGTGACCTAACTTTAGGCGTGAGCGGACTCAGAGTCAATCGTTTCTGATTGCTCGTAGGAATAGACAACTTCTTGTCGCCTTCTTGGGTGGCTAATAAAGTTTCCCTCTTTGCCTTCGTTATTGATTTTGGGGCTAGTGGGCTTGAGGTGCGCGCGCGAGGAGATGCGTTTTATTTGCAGACGGAACAGATAACTTCGTTATGTCTCCTGGCATTTTAGAAATCAGATTAACTGGGCAACCCTGTCTGTCTTTGTAAAAATTGGACCCGCCCGGAAAAGGAGCCCTGGAATGTGGTCACGCTGTTGCGGATCACCGGGTTGGATTCGAAAAGAAAAGGGACGACGAAATCGATAACTTCCGGAAGATACAGGTGCGGTCTCAAAATATCGAAAATGTCAATGTATAGTGGAGCGACGCGGAAAAAATCGTAGGGAATTAATTAAATTTTGTTAAAAAAAAACAAAAAAAATAATATATCGCAGTGGTAAGTATCCTTGGTATAGATTGCAAGCGGTCCGCTTGTGTTTGCTAATAACGTTGCAGCTCTGGTCTTCTTTTGGAATACGTGGAAACCGAACACTAGCACAAATTTCAAAGTTTTCGGAACAATTATTTTTATGTGCGAGGAAAATAACGAGGATTTGGAAAAAAATATTCTACAAGATATTTGCAGTTGGTTGTTGTGCCGCGCACCGTAATGGCTTGCACAAAAAAATTTATTTATTTATTTTTATTTAATGGATGTGAGCCGACGGTGTATGCGAATTAGCGCTGCTGAAATAAATATCATGCAAATTCTGGTGATGGGCTCGGTGGAATCGAGTTATTTTTGGTAATATGTATAATATATAATTATATATATTACCTTCTTATTCTAGTAGACTTCTTTTGATTAATTTACCATCCCTAACCAACCGTAGAACGATGCTTGGTACTACCTTTATTTATAACCTTATACATGGTGATATTGACTGCCCCGACTTGTTAAGTCGGCTAAACTTTTCTGTGCCAAGTAGATTAACTAGAAATTATATTCCCCTAACTTTAAATCATTGTAGATCTAACTATGCCTTGCATGAGCCTTTCAGAGTATTATGTTCTGACTATAATAGACTTTTTCCTGTAATATCAAATCTTGACTCTCTGCCGCTCCTAAAACGATTAATACTTGCTTCATTGGCACAAGATTGATCTAACAATTACATTTTTCCCCGGACCTTTACCTTTATTTTTCCTATCTCGCGTCTATCTTATCGCGAATCGTGCCGTACGATACACGGCTGCGCCCCTCGGTCGGTTGGGCGGGTAAGTGGGCCGTGGGACTCCGCGCAAAAAAAAAAAATATATATATATATTGTGTATATAGTAGTTCTTATATTTGGAAATTATAAGTAATGTGGACTGTATTGTAAATGTCGACTTCGAAATGTTTGTAGGGTGTACCGCGAAAGAACGTATGTGGGTTATCGTGCTTACGTTGCCTCACGTTACGCTACGACTTTTCCCCTTATGTGCATATGTTGTAATGGATATGTAGATATGTACTTACATTAATAAGCATGCATTAGGGTTATATGTGTGTATGTATGGGCGTATGGATATGTGTGTTTGTGGGAACTCGGTAATGTATGTATAAAAATTGTAATTTAAAATTGTAATTTGTAATAAATTTGGAAATTGGAGATAATGTGGACTGTATGGTAAATGTCACTGTATAAATGTTTGTAGGGTGTACCGCGAAAGAACGTACGTGTATGTTTCCTTACGTACATATGTTGAGATGGTCAGGCATATGTACGTACATTAAAGAGTGTGCATCTGGATTGTATGTCCGTATGAACAAGAATATGGAAATGGGAAAAAGAAAGAAGCCGGAAAATGGCGACTGTATGAAGATGGAAATAGCAATACGAAAAAAGAAGCCGGAATTTGGCGATCGTATGCACAATGGAATGGCCGATCAGACAGATATAAGAAATTGGATTGGAAAAATTGGAAATATCTGGCTGGTCGGCGGAAATAAGAGTAAATAAGAACGGTCGTACTTATCTTGAACTGATGGACGAGAAATTATTGAAAATGCGCCGGTTGAACGCTGGTGCTTGGAACTTGTGACGGCGATTCCGATGCCGCCACAATTATTCCCGATCCCCACGGAGGGGAGGAGGAAATATGCGTATTTTATTATTAATATTATTGTTATCCCTTTGATTTTTTAGCTTTAAGAGAAAAACAATGAATTAATAATTAGCATAATAAGCCTAGGCAAAAACAAACAAAGGTACATTATTTAATAAGTGGAAAAGAGAGGGGAGAGCGGGGAAGTGAGGAGAGCGGGGAAGAGAGGCGAAACCGGGAACAACTCCTACGCAGTTGCCTAAGGAATTCACCCCAAAAGAGCATGAGAGAGGAGTAAATCGAACGACCTGAACGGAGTGCAAAGCAAACCTCAGCGACTGCGCGGTCGACGACAACGGAGAGCGAGAGGGAATATCGAAAAGCGAGCTGGGCAGAGCAGAGTAGTTGCTGTTGCCAAAAGGAGAAAGGGAGTCGCGAAATCGAACTTCACCACTGCGACTGCGTGGTAAGAGGATGGTGAGATCGGAGAGGCCAAGGGCACGAGAAGAAAAATTGAAAAAAACGCAGGGGACTGACACGCGAACATCGAAGCCGGATAGTCGTACTTGGAGAAAACGAGATAAGTCGGAATTAGGAGACCACGTGGTCTTAGTCGGTAAGCAAAACGGTACAGTCGTGCAGAATTTTACTGGTGCAGCGAGAAACGCGATTAGAACGTAAAATTGTAGAACGAAGATTGGTGAACTCATGTGAACAAGACGAATAGGCGAAAGAAGCCAACAGTGAATAAAGACTAAATTAATAAATTATAATTTCGACAACGTGTGCATATTCTTTTTCCTGACCTTCGACCCGCTTCAATTAAGCCCGTTGAATAAATAATTTAATTGTAACAAGTGATAATAACCCTAACCTGAGAATCGATCAAATGTAACGGAACCGTAACCCCGACGCGTGATTAACTAACATATCGGCCGTTAATAGAGTTTTATCGTAATTATTAATAAAACCCTGGGTCTGCCCGAGTTTTACCGTAATTAGTAATAAAACCCTGGGTCCGCCCGAGTTTTATCGTAGTTATTATTAAAACCCTGGGTCCGCCCGAGTTTTACCGTAATTAGTAATAAAACCCTGGGTCTGCCCGAGTTTTACCGTAGTTATTATTAAAGCCCTGGGTCCGCCCGAGTTTTACCGTAGTTATTATTAAAGCCCTGGGTCCGCCCGAGTTTTACCGTAGTTATTATTAAAGCCCTGGGTCCCCCCGAGTTTTACCGTAGTTATTATTAAAACCCTGGGTCCGCCCGAGTTTTACCGTAATTAGTAATAAAACCCTGGGTCCGCCCGAGTTTTACCGTAGTTATTATTAAAGCCCTGGGTCCGCCCGAGTTTTACCGTAGTTATTATTAAAGCCCTGGGTCCGCCCGAGTTTTATCGTAGTACTTATTAAAAACCTGAGTCTACCCGAGTTACATCGTAGAAATTATTAAAAATCCAAGGGGGCTACCCGAGTTTACTGTAACCAAACCCTGCCTCGACCAAATCTATGGTAGCCACCGATAAAGCCTATCACTGACATAGGTTCCTACGATAACTGTTTACTAAGTCCAGGGTCTGCCCGGGCTCAGTAGCCAGTCTTAGGTACAGCCACGTACCTTTTTTCGCGGTTTCTTCTCCTAATTATAAGGGCCACGCCTAAAAACTCACTCGATTAACCCACATCGTCCACTGTAAATTTATAAATATTTTGTGGAGGCCCTAGCCAACCCCTGAGCATATCCTGGCTGGGAAAACATCCTTACAAATGGCGCCCGAACAGGGACAGTTGTGGGGCTGATCACGATCGATCAGCAACAAAAACACCAAGCGGATTAAAGACCCGTACAGTGTGAGGCTGGCTAAAATAGTTAAGGAGTAAGAACGTCGATCAGGATCGGATTGCTGACAGGAAGCGCAAAGGGAGCACACCAGATATAATACAATGACAGAAAACGAACAAGGAAAGAAAACTAATATGGGTTCGCCAGGCAGTCGTATAGGGACTCGTTGGATCTATACGCTAAGAAAGGACGAATTACTCATCTTCGCACAGGAATTCGGATTCGACGACACAGGCAAGGTGGACGAGATGAGAAGGCGTTTCGCAGAAATCGTCAAAGCAGGTGAGCTCTCTCCATCCCAAAGGGCCCGATTGGTCCGATTAGAAGCCGGATTCGCGAATGGGGGAGTGAACGACGACGTGAAAAGGGTAGAGGAAGTCGACCTAGACCCCAGGTCAATCCAATTACAGGTGCCAGGATTTTTCACCCCTAGAGGTGGGAGCCCTGTCGACCACGAACGAGTAATTTCTACGGAGGGAACCACCGGCCGTAATAATACCAAATGTAATGTTACACGGGAGAACGAAATGGCTTGGGGTGGAAATTTTGGCCGGGCCTCAGCACACGGTGTCATAGCGGAGCAAGTCCGAAAATGGGGACTCAAATTTAATGGCCATACCGATCCGTTGGGGTTCCTAGAGGAGCTGGAGGAGAGGGCTACATCGTACGCCCTTCCCTTAGCCCAACTGCCAAGAGTTATGACAGAAACTCTTACAGACAGAGCCTCTCGGTGGTTTAGGACCAGCCAACTGCAGGGAGCCACTTGGCCGGTATTCCGGCGGGAGTTCTTGGACTTTTTCTTACCACCACATTATTTTCGACGATTGGAAGACGACATCAGAGCTCGTTACCAACGTGAGCGAGAGGGCTTCAAGGATTATGTAATCGAGATCCGAACGCTGATGCGACACGCAGGGTACGATCAGACGAAGGAGTTAGATAGGATTTACGAGAACTGCCTCCCCACATACCAGATGTACGTAAAACGTGGCGACTTTGAGACCTTAGGCCAGCTTTTACAGTTCGCAGTCGAGTTCGAGAGTATACAACATCGCGACCGTATGCGATTACAGTCCCAAGATCGCTTGTACAGGAGTCTCGGCCAAACTCACGGGAACGCCCGAGAGTCTCCGAAGTCACAGGTGCCGGCGAACCCTTTCGCAACCCTTTCCGAGGAAACCCGCAAACCCCCTTACAACTTGGTCCCAATCCCATGCCACGGGGAGAAATCTCGAATAGGATGATGAACCAGGAGTCGCTACAAACACCTCCCGAAAGTCGGGGTTGTTTCAACTGTGGGGCAGAGGGCCACTTTGCGAGGGAGTGCCGGAACCCCCGACGGTTAGTGTGTTGGGATTTCAGAAGGGAAGGGATCAGGACTATTGATTGTTGTAGGCGTCCCGAGTCGGGAAACGACCAGCGTCCTCGACCAACCCGGGAGTAGTTGGGGACGAGAGTATCCGAGAACCGGGAATAGGCGCACCCCTGCGCGTAGAAGACGGAAAGATCGTAGCGCAAGTATTAGTCGCTGACATCTCTGTGTTAGCCACTGTCGATAGCGGGGCCACGAGGAGTTTCATCAACGAAACACTCCTCAGACAGCTGAAGGCATCAGTGACAGTGAGAGAGGTGTGCACCGGCATACGCCTGGCAGACGGGACCAGCGTCAGTATCACAGGAATGGTAGTCACCAACATCGACCTCGGAGGACAAGTAGTAGAATTAGCACTACTGGTAATGGACTCTATGCTAGATAAAGTAATATTAGGACTTGACTTTCTCTGCGCAATCGGCACTACAATACGATGTGGACGGGCTCGACTACATCTTCGTGAGGCGGGACCGAGAATCACCTGCACCAACGAGGACCACCACGCAGGGAACCGGCCGGTCATGGCTAATTTGCAGGGGCTCGGGACAGAAGTGACCCGAGAGGGATCTACCGTCGACATGGAAGACGTGCGCAAGGCGAACGGGGAGATAACGGAAATCGGAAAGAGGACCAAGAAACCCACTGGAAACGAACTGGAGAAAGGAGAGAAAATACAGGAGAACCAGGGGACACAGGAGAACCAAGGAGTACAAGAAAACCAGGGAACACAGGAAAACCAGGGAACACGGGAAAACCAGGGAACACAGGAAAACCCGGAAGAAGAAGTCACGCCCCCTCGGCGGGAAGGGAAATGGTCAGTAGAGGACCAAGAACATATAGATCGATTCCTCCAACGAGAGCTGAGAGGATTCGAAGGGATGTCACACATCGCACAACATACGATCACGATGCGAGACGATCGACCGGTGAAACAACGATGCTACCCCAAGAATCCTGCGATGCAACGAATTATCGACGATCAGGTGAACGAATTGTTAACCGCAGGACAGATAGAACCGTCCAAAAGCCCATATAGTGCACCCATCGTCTTAGTGCGTAAAAAGAATGACGAGTGGCGCATGTGTGTCGACTTTCGACAATTAAACGCGAGGTCAATACCAGACGCGTATCCGACACCTCGTATTAACTATATCCTAGAGAGACTAAGCCAGGCCCGAGTCTTGTCGACATTAGATCTGAAAAGCGGCTACTCGCAAATACCTATGGCATCAGACAGTAAACAGTACACTGCATTCACCGTCCCGGGTCGGGGTCTCTTCCAGTGGCGGGTCATGCCGTTCGGGTTACACTCCGCAGCTGCCACTTTCCAACGCGCCCTAGATAGTGTCATCGGGCCCGAACTAGATCCGTTCGCGTTTGCGTATTTGGATGACATTGTTGTAATTGGGAGAGACTTAGCAGAACATACACGAAACCTACGACAGGTATTTAGGAGACTCAGGGCTGCTAATCTACGCATTAACAGGGAGAAATGCTCATTTTTTAAAAGAAAGCTCAAGTACCTGGGCCACATGGTAAGCGAAGATGGTATTCATACGGACCCCGATAAAGTAGCAGCAGTCAGGGAGTTACGACCACCTACCTCTCTGAAGGAACTGAGAAGATGCCTAGGCATGGCATCGTGGTACCGTAGATTCGTACCGAACTTTGCGACGATCGTTCAGCCGATGACCAAGCTCCTAAGGAAGAGCGTTAAGTGGCGCTGGGATACTGAAGAACAGGCTGCCTTCGACACACTTAAAGGACGTCTCACGAGTGCCCCCACCTTGGCCTGCCCAAACTTTGACCAACGATTCACGGTCCAGACAGATGCGAGTGACGTCGGATTGGGAGCAATATTGACTCAGGAGATGGATGGAACGGAAAGGGTAATCGCCTACATAAGCCGTCGGCTAGAGAAGGCTGAAGAAAATTATACCACGACCGAAAAGGAGTGTTTGGCGATCGTATGGGCCATCCGGAAGTGGCGCTGCTATCTCGAAGGATACGTGTTCACCATCATCACGGATCATCTAGCATTAAAATGGCTGAATTCAATTGAAAGTCCTTCCGGACGGGTAGCCTCGATGGGCCCTTGAATTACAACAGTTTCGATACTCGGTCAAGTACCGGAGGGGCTGTCAAAACGTCGTGGCGGACGCCCTGTCCCGCCAACCCCTAGCGGTATTACAGTGTACAGAAACAGACAAGGAAGAATGTGAATGGTGGACACGGAAAAGGGAGCAGATCTTGGGAAGCCCGGAGAATTTCCCTGACTTTACCTATGAGAACGGAGAACTATATCGTCGTCTAGGGACCCGACCAGACGACGCCGATTTCGTGCCATGGAAGCTGTGCGTACCTCAACACCACCGGAGACGAGTACTGGCAGAGTGTCACGATGCACCAACGGCAGGACACCTTGGCATACGGAAGTCGATCCTACGAGTCGCTTCGAAGTACTACTGGCCAGGGATGTATCGAGATGTGAAAAGGTATGTGCAAAACTGTCAAACCTGTCAAAGGTTCAAGTCTGACCAACAGAAGCCGGCGGGACGGATGCTGTCTCGTAGAATAGAGGAACCCTGTTCGACATGGTGTGCCGACTTTGTGGGACCTTTGCCGAAATCGAAGTCAGGAAACACAATGTTGTTGGTTTTTTTCGACGCGTTTGCCAAATGGGTTGAGCTCATCCCACTCAAGAGGGCCACCACCGCGACCCTAATCAAAGCATTCCGCGAACATATTCTTGGACACTTCGGGGTCCCACGCACGTTCGTGTGTGACAACGGCACGCAGTTTACAAGCCGCGCCTTCAAAGAATATATGCGGGAACTAGGATGTGAGTTACAATATACGGCGCCCTACTCGCCACACGAGAATCCTACGGAGCGTGCAAACCGCACTGTCAAAACCATGATCGCGCAATTCATCGAAGGTGAACAATCAAGCTGGGATAACCTTCTGCCGGAGATGACACTGGCAGTCAACTCTAGTATCTCCGATACTACAAACTTCAGCCCCATTTTCCTGATGCAAGGTCGAGAACCAAGGATGCCCAAGGCGATATACGAGGAGAAGACACGAGGGAACGGGAACACCGCAGAAGATTTCACGATCAAAGCGGCCAAGATGAAGGAAATATTCGAGGTTGTAAAAATTAATGCGGAGCGGGCGAGTGCCGACCAGATGCGCCACTATAACCTGAGAAGACGTGAATGGCGCCCCGCCTTGGGCTCGCTCGTGTTAGTAAAACAGCACCAACTGTCCAGAGGAGTCGACGGCTTCGCGGCGAAATTGGCGCCGAAATATGACGGCCCATTCCGGGTACTTAAGTTTATATCGCCGAACATCGTACGGATCCAGAGGCCCGGGGAACGTAAAAGGAAAGTGGCCAACATTGCAGAGCTGAGAGAATTCCGGGACGATGAGACAGGGGAGGGCGAAGAAGTAACGTAAGGTATCATTAACTAACATCAAGTATCTTAAGATTGTAATTAGACATAAGGCGTTTATTGTAAGCTGCACCAGTAGGCAGGGAAATCTTAGGGTCAGTTATATAAAATAAGTTATCTACCCACTACAGATACTATGGAAGAAGGAGAATCAGACTCCACTCAAGAGTGGACCGGCGAAGATGGCGAGATGGACGACGGTGGTTTCGAACCTGAAGAAGTTCCTGTCGACCTCACCCTGGCGGACACGGAAGATAGCGACGAGGAGGCGGTGACGGGAGCAGAAAGGGACAACCTATCATACTCGAGCGAGCTACCAGACGAGTCAACCCGGGGCACCTCCATTGGCACGTCCCCACGGAACCCGTCTCCACGACACGTATCTCCCGGGTACGCGTCTCCACGGTACGCATCTCCCCGGTACGCGTCCCCACGCTACGCGTCTTCCCAACATGCGTCACCCCACTACGTGCCCTGGTACGAATATAACCCACACTGGGCAACGGAAGAACCACCTCCCTCGACGTACAGGCCTTTCCCTCGCGGACGGTGTCAGTCCCCTCATCCAGCATCCTTTGCCAACCTGGGGGCATACGTATGAGCCCCGACACGACCACTATTCGTCTACCAGAGGTCGCTCACGTGACCCAAGACGAGGGCAAGGTGTATACCAGCGGACAACCGAGGCAACTGTGGACCGATATAGCGAAGTTCAAGAGTCTGAAGAGGAGGAGGATGAGGACAGCGAGTGGACTGCCAGCTTCGTTAGGGAACGGGAGGATTACCACTGGGCGACAATCCCTGGGGGATATCGGGTCACCCAAGTCCGGCAGGTGACGATGGACATAATTCCACCTCTAGGACAAGACCCCGCGTTCCGGTTTGAAGCAAACTGCGGCAGAACTCGTGCACCCCCACTGGCCGCACGAGCGGCATGGAGCGAAGGATGCCGCAACGAGAACACCCAGGCGGCCCGGGAGCCCACGCCCCCACCCCAGGAGGTAGACGACGATACCAGGCAGAGTCGCGAAGACAGGCGAAGCACAGGACCGTCGATAAATGATGGGCAAGATGTCGCTAAGGGAACTGGAACCGCACGACGCCGCCGGATACGCCCGCGGAAGTACTGCACCTGGGACTCCATCCCGTCCGAGGAAGAACAAGAGGATGATCAACCGCTCCTACGGCGTAGATACGCTGAGTCGTCCGGGGACGAGTGGGAAGTTTCCCAAGATACCAGCTTCCCGACTCTGAGTCTCCGGCGACGCAACTCTAGGGCCACGACGATTGAGCCCGAAGAACCCCAAGCTATACCGGAGGCAGAACCCGGAACAGGGGCCGGAGTAGAGGACCTAGACGTGATCGATTTCGGCCTGGGACTAGAAGGCGACGAAGAGGGTTATGGGGTAGAGGAGTTGCTGCAGGACATCGAGGCGCTAGAGCGAGCCGCAACCGAGACTTCTCGACAGACGCTGTTGGAAGCACTAGTGAATGAATTGACCAGATTCGTGCCACAAGGACCAAAGAGGGATCGCTTCACCCGAGAAATCGACGGAGGCGTGTATCGAGTGACACGGAATGTCGATGCTGAAGGGAAAACGGCTCTGACCGTAGTCCTTCGTCCTCCCAAGTAAGGGGGGGGGTGTGACGGCGATTCCGATGCCGCCACAATTATTCCCGATCCCCACGGAGGGGAGGAGGAAATATGCGTATTTTATTATTAATATTATTGTTATCCCTTTGATTTTTTAGCTTTAAGAGAAAAACAATGAATTAATAATTAGCATAATAAGCCTAGGCAAAAACAAACAAAGGTACATTATTTAATAAGTAAAAAAAAGAGAGGGGAGAGCGGGGAAGAGAGGAGAGCGGGAAGAGAGGCGAAACCGGGAACAACTCCTACGCAGTTGCCTAAGGAATTCACCCCAAAAGAGCATGAGAGAGGAGTAAATCGAACGACCTGAACGGAGTGCAAAGCCCACCTCAGCGACTGCGCGGTCGACGACAACGGAGAGCGAGAGGGAATATCGAAAAGCGAGCTGGGCAGAGCAGAGTAGTTGCTGTTGCCAAAAGGAGAAAGGGAGTCGCGAAATCGAACTTCACCACTGCGACTGCGTGGTAAGAGGATGGTGAGATCGGAGAGGCCAAGGGCACGAGAAGAAAAATTGAAAAAAACGCAGGGGACTGACACGCGAACATCGAAGCCGGATAGTCGTACTTGGAGAAAACGAGATAAGTCGGAATTAGGAGACCACGTGGTCTTAGTCGGTAAGCAAAACGGTACAGTCGTGCAGAATTTTACTGGTGCAGCGAGAAACGCGATTAGAACGTAAAATTGTAGAACGAAGATTGGTGAACTCATGTGAACAAGACGAATAGGCGAAAGAAGCCAACAGTGAATAAAGACTAAATTAATAAATTATAATTTCGACAACGTGTGCATATTCTTTTTTCCTGACCTTCGACCCGCTTCAATTAAGCCCGTTGAATAAATAATTTTATTGTAACAAGTGATAATAACCCTAACCTGAGAATCGATCAAATGTAACGGAACCGTAACCCCGACGCGTGATTAACTAACATATCGGCCGTTAATAGAGTTTTATCGTAATTATTAATAAAACCCTGGGTCTGTCCGAGTTTTACCGTAATTAGTAATAAAACCCTGGGTCCGCCCGAGTTTTATCGTAGTTATTATTAAAACCCTGGGTCCGCCCGAGTTTTACCGTAATTAGTAATAAAACCCTGGGTCTGCCCGAGTTTTACCGTAGTTATTATTAAAGCCCTGGGTCCGCCCGAGTTTTACCGTAGTTATTATTAAAGCCCTGGGTCCGCCCGAGTTTTACCGTAGTTATTATTAAAACCCTGGGTCCGCCCGAGTTTTACCGTAGTTATTATTAAAGCCCTGGGTCCGCCCGAGTTTTACCGTAGTTATTATTAAAACCCTGGGTCCGCCCGAGTTTTACCGTAATTAGTAATAAAACCCTGGGTCCGCCCGAGTTTTACCGTAGTTATTATTAAAGCCCTGGGTCCGCCCGAGTTTTACCGTAGTTATTATTAAAGCCCTGGGTCCGCCCGAGTTTTATCGTAGTACTTATTAAAAACCTGAGTCTACCCGAGTTACATCGTAGAAATTATTAAAAATCCAAGGGGGCTACCCGAGTTTACTGTAACCAAACCCTGCCTCGACCAAATCTATGGTAGCCACCGATAAAGCCTATCACTGACATAGGTTCCTACGATAACTGTTTACTAAGTCCAGGGTCTGCCCGGGCTCAGTAGCCAGTCTTAGGTACAGCCACGTACCTTTTGTCGCGGTTTCTTCTCCTAATTATAAGGGCCACGCCTAAAAACTCACTCGATTAACCCACATCGTCCACTGTAAATTTATAAATATTTTGTGGAGGCCCTAGCCAACCCCTGAGCATATCCTGGCTGGGAAAACATCCTTACAAACTTGTTATCCTCTTCTGGAATTATCCGGCTCGAAGGACCATGAAATGGCGGGGGGCGGGCTTTCCAACGGTATGAATTATTCCAGGAAAATGTGGAATTTTTTTCACTTTAGCTTTATTTCTCAACTTGTAGAACTTCACTTCCTTCTTGGTACACTTGTAAATTATAACTCACTTAAAGCTACGGGGTGGATGTTTCAAGAGCCGCTTGGAGAGCGGAGTGGAGACATTTAACAGTCCGAGAGAACGAGATGCGAAGATCTGCAAAAAACTGTTCTCTCGACTGTTAGGACTCCAGGACCGGTTCACCCGAAACGGGAAGTGCCGCTTTGGCGCGAACACTGACAATTAGCAGCGTTGCTCAATTTGTGCCCACATTATACGTTAAACATTATAAAATAATTAAAAAACGTTATATAAGCAGAGCTAACGACTAGGACAAGGTTTAAAATCATTTATCTTTTTTTTTTTTTCGTCTCCAATAGCGTAATCACCCATTTCTTTTTGCATCTTTCTATAAAATACCTATATTTAAATATATTGTCTACCTAACAAAGATGGACCGAAAAACTAAAAATAATAAAAGGAAAGGAGGAGTAAGAATAAAGCATTTAAAAGAATAGCCGCCATTCGAAATTAATTAGCAGCCAGTGATAATCCATCATGGGAACAAGCATGTAAACTTCACGCAGAGCTAGACTCCCTAAAAAAAAATTTGTAAGCACAAAGCTCTAGAAAAATCAAGAACCCGAACAATGTTACAGAAATATTAAAATCATCGGGGAAACTGTTGACAAAAAATCTCCTCCGAAAGAGAAATTTTTGCCAGTACTTAAAAAGGAATGCCCTGCAGACTGCCCAGGCCCTTTATTCTCACCATACTGTGAATGCACATGCAAACACACGAAGCCCCAAAAAGATTAGTAAAGAAAAAAATAAAATAAAAACAACAATTTTTTTTTTTAATTTACAAATCTGTTCTTTATTATGGATACAAACAGATGTATAGAAAAAACACGGGACAGGGAACCAATGTTCGATTTTAGAGTAGGATCTATCCTCGAAACACACTGGAACACCATCTCAGTGTATGAACTAGAAATTGAATATATGGAAAAATTCAATCTAAGTAATTCCCCATTAATAAATTGTAATAATAGTATTATCAACAACAGAAAACTGTAAGGTTTTTTCCGTCATTGACAAAAATGCATTGCTTGGCAATATAATTCTCTTTAAAATTATTATGAAATAAATCCGAATGGATTGGAAAATTATTTCTGATAATTTAAAAGAAATAGGAACCAATTTTGAGAAGTCATACAAATTTCTTTCGCAAAACCGAAATGTTCAGGGAACAACCATACAAAAACACGCTAAAGTTCTAGTAGACAGCTCTAATGAAGCACGCCTTATAATTTACGAACACAGAGATAAATTATCCAGTAAACACTGGACAGATATCTCAAAATTATTATGTAAATTTAAAAACATCTATCCTTAATACACCATTAACATTTGAGGAGGAATTGAAATCAGAAGAAATAGAAGATAAAGATTCCAATACGGAAGATTTAGTCGAAACAAACAAAGAAACCGATTTTCCAAAACCCGAGGACATACAAATTAAATTTGTGCTTGTAAATTGGTTGATTAAAAGAAAATATAATTTTTATTTTTTAATTTTAGTTTATTGGTGCAGACCTTAATTCACTAACTCAATAATACATCAATACACTTTCACTTAAGATTATTTCTTATTACCGATCCCGGTTTCAATCCGAATAAGACAGCTCCTAAATTCTAAAATCTTCTCCAACGAACCTCGGTCAGAAGCTTTTCTTTTTTAAGCTTCTAGAACTTTGATTTTTGTTTAAAATAAAAGCTTATACTGAAACTGTCGCATCTCGTTGTGAAATTAAAATGTGCTGACCGATGCAATTTTGATTGAAAATTGGAACGCAATACTTTTGGCTTTGAACGTGAGAGTTTGGCTTCGAACGGAAGCTGTTTTTTACTTTACGATCGGTTTATTTATCTTAGCAAAACGGTCAAGCGCGGTATACAACGGATGCTAGCCATTTCGGACAACATTTTTCATGAAGAAACCAAAAATGAAATAAGACAAATTTTAAAGGACAACGACTTCCCAAACCATATAATTAGAACTTTAATTAAAAGACACCAAAACATGGAACAGAAAACAAAATGTAGAGAACCTACACAATACATGTCCGTAACATATATATATCAAAACACAGATCAGACTTCAAATTAAGACACCAAGCACTTATGGCCCACTGTAAAACCAGCGGTCACTCGCCAAATTTTGAAGCAACGACTATTTTGGAACAAGAACAACATTACAAAAAACGCTTCACCATAGAAATGTTACATATAACAAACACACCCACAAGCATAAGACTGAACTACAAAACAGACGTTAAAAATTGTGCTCACATTTACAGACACTAGTATTAATCTCCACGTCCGACGTTGCAGACGTGTAAAATTATGTAGGTGTAATAACTTTTAAAACTTTGTTTTTTTATTGTCTAAATTTATGTTATTTTATGTGTTTTTATGTTGATTATAGTTGCCCTGAAGACGGTTGCCGAAGTGCAACCGAAATATATTGGAAAGAAAAAATAAAAAATAAAATTTAAAAACTTTTATTTTAATATAGTTAGGTAATATAGTTAAGAATTTTGTTGTCTAAATTGGTATATGAAACGTTATTTATTGTGGTTGTACCGTTAAATGTTATTAAGAATGAACCACCTAATTCGGAGTTGTTGACGATGTTAAAATGACACCATCTTGGATAATGTTTTTTTTTTTATTTTGTTCTCTTATTTTTTTACAAATTGATTGTTTACCGTTTAATAGTCGGGTAAAACATGTTTTTTATAGTCTTCGAGTGCAATAGTTATTAAAGAGTTCTTTCTTAAATGTAGACATTTCATAATATGTATTTTCGCATTTTGCGACTTGATCACTTATTAATAATTTGCATCTATTAATTAATTAATTTACATCTAGTAATAATTTCTGGCTTTTGCTCGTGTTTTAATATTTCTTTTATATCTTCATTGTTTAAAATATTGGTGTTGAAAACGTCAATTTTTGTAATTTTAATTATATCTTGCAGATTAAATGTTATCAATCGTAAGCGACCTTTTTAAAATCATCAGAGAGAGTTCTATTTCTTTGAACAATTTGGAATTGATAATATACTGTTTATTATTATTTTCAATTAAATCATTGATTTTATTTTGTACTTTAATGAAATCATCATGATCCGGAGTTCCAGCTAACCATTTCCACACGACTTCTAACTCATTTATTCCTCTTTTTGTTCTAGCTGATATTAACTGGGGATAAGATTAATTCGATTACTTCTATGTCGTACTTTATTTCCCATTGTGACCTTTTATTTGAATCCTTTTTCATATTATCTGATTCTATATTAATTATTTCCTTATAAAAACTTAAATTAGTTACGTGGAATAAATCGTTGTTAGATTCATAGGTAAGTACATCCTTGTTGTCTTTGAACAGAAAAAATTCATGGTTCGAGTAATCAATTATTTCTGAACTGGCCAATACTATAATTGATAAAATATGTATTAAAGAATACATTTTCTGTAAATTTAAAAAAAAAATAATTTATTAATGCTTAATATTATCTTTGTGAATAATTCTGTTTCTTCTGTTGATGATTATTTTATTAGGCATAACATCTTTAATTATTTGCTTTTTATATCTTGGTTTAAATTTATTTCTTTCCCCATATTTCTTTTCATAAACAACTTGTCCTACGTGATATTGTTTTTCTTTTCTGTTTTCATTATGTGTTTCTAACATTTTCTCCTGTGTATTTTTTAATAATTGTGGAATATTATCGTGTTCGATTTTATTGTAAAGAATGTCAAACAGGTTTTTGGTTTGTTGTGGAATGAATACTCTGATTATATTCCTGAGCGGCTCTTATTATGATTTCGGAATAGTCTGTTAAATTAAATTGTTTTTTTATACAGCGAGCTAATTCTGTTAATGTCGAATGTGCCACTTTTACACTTGTCCGTTTAAGGTACTGTGCCTCGGGTCGGCGTAATGTAGAGTTACTCCGCATCTTTGTGCAAAAGATTTAAATTGAGCCGAGGTAAAGCTCGGTTCGTTATCGGTCATAATTACTTTGGCTTGGGGAAAATGTTGAAGTAGTTCCATTACTTTATTTTCGATATTTAATTTATTCTGAATTTCTTTAACTGCTGGGAATTTAGAGTACCCGTCAATACAAGTTATAAAAGTTGAACTATGCGCATGATATATATCAATGTGTAAATTTTCACCTTCTTTAGTTGGGGCTGGGGCTTCCCCAATTGTAATTTTAATAGGGTGTCTGTTATATTTGTTCTCATTGCAAATTTTACAATTTTTTATAAATTTTTGTAGTTTTACTAATATCTTGGGCCAATAATATAACCTACTGATTTGTTTATGATTTTCGTCTAGTCCCCTATGAGCTCGATTGTGTGTTTCCTCTATTATTATAGCTCTATCTTCGGCGTTTTCTACGTATTATAGAAATAATCGCGTAAAATGAAATTTGTTAGTAAAACTATTTCTTAAAGAAACTTGAATATGATATAAATCTTCTAAACTACAATGAATTTCAACCGTTATTTTAGGTGGAAGATACTCTCTTAATATGCTTATTAAGTTCTCAACTATATCATATTCGATTATGTGTCTTGTCTTGTCAAAAATGTCCAGTGACTCATGTATTGTATACCTCCCCGTTGTTAATAACAATTGTTGTTTAAATTGATTTAACGGCTTACGGGACTCTTGTATTACATTTTCAAAACTACTTTCAGCTGAATGCTGTGTGTCTTGTTCTGAGTTTGACTGTTCAGAAACGTCTATATCGCTGTTTGTAATATTATTTATTTGTATTCGTGATAATGCAACGGCTACAACATTTGTTGTTCCGGGTTTGTATATAATTTTTGGGGTAAAACTTTCAATGAAGGTTAGGTTAGGTTAGGTTAGGACGGCTGCCAGACTATAGCCTGGCACACTTAGACCTCTGTGGGTCCAGTGTGATACCGTATGATCTCTATTTTTGGATCCCCTATCCGTTAAGAGTCAGCCTGTAGGTTGGTCGATCAGCAAGTCCCCCATCCGGAGAATTTAATAAAAGAGCTTAGACTCTTCAAGTTAATCTGCGATATTTCGGTCAGGTCATTTATGAAAGGATATCCTAAGTGTTTCAGTCTAAGCCTGCATAGGACTGGGCATGAACAGAGTAGGTGTTTCATCGTTTCCTCTTCTTCCTCATGCCTGCAGCTTCTACAAAAATCATTTTTTGGGGCTTTTAGCCTGCCGGCGTGTGCGCCAACGAGCCAGTGGCCTGTGAGTACTCGAATTAGCATGCCGCACTCAGTGCGGCTGAAATTGAGTAGTTCTGATGTTTTCTTATTGTATATTGCAGGCCATGTCTGGTGAGAGATTCGGCATTGCGGTGTGTTTTGCCAATTAGTGTTGGCTAATTTGAAAGAATACCATCTTTTCATCTCTACGTTTGCATTTTCATCCGAAATTGTGAACGATAAGGATTGATGATCCGTTTGTATTTCTATGCCAATTACTCCATATAAATAATTCCGGAGATTTTTTAAAGCCCATACTATTGCTAAGCATTCGTTGTGGCATAAAGTTGTTTCGTTTTATTTAATGTTTTTGAAATAAACGTACTTGGTTTATTATCTTGTGTTAGTACTGCACCGATAGCTACGTCTGATGCGTCTGTAGTTAAAACGAATTTCTTACTATAACCTGGCTGAACTAATTCGACTTGTGCTCTTATATTCTCTTTTAGCTCGTTGAAACTTGTACAGCTGATTCATCAAACAGTATTGAAACTTTAGTAGGCATTCTTTTAGAAACCTTTCCATTTTCCCCTCCTAGATATTTTGTTAATGGTAATATTTTGTTAATATTTTGTTAATGGCTTAGCAATTTTTGCATAGTTACGGACAAATTTTCTGTATTACCCTGTAAAAACTAGAAAACTTCCGAGTTCTCCAATTTTACGTGGAATCGGATTTTTTGTAATTGTGGCAATTTTTTCGGGATCCGTTTTAATTACATTATGAGAAACAAAGTCATTTGTAAAAATTCACATTTTCCGTTATTAATAGAAAATACTGTTTTTTCAATATCTGAATCTTTCATTAAAATTTTGTGGAATCCAGAATCCAAATCAATTGTTGAGAAGTATGTAGCCTTTCCCAAGTTAGCTAATATTACAGAAGGGTCTTGCATCGGGTATCTGTCCGGTATAGCGTTTTCGTTTAGTTTTTTGTAATCTATTACTAATCTATGTTTGGGACTGCCATCTTCATTTTGACCTTTTTTGGGTACCACTAACACTGGACTTTTAAGGACTTCTACTAGGTCTTATAATATTTTCCTTAACCATTCTATTGATTACCGTATTAACGAAATCTGATACTGATAAGGCATAAGGATATTGTTTACTAAAAATTGCATTGTCATTTTCGGTGTTTATTTCACTCAGAATATCGGTACGAAATGGAATTTGTAAATTTATTTTTGAGTGTTCCTCCTCGATTATGTCAGTTATTTTCTTCTCCAGTAGTTCTATTTGATTTGTACTGGTCATATTAATATTGTTCATTTTATTTCGCTTGGGCTTCAATATTTTTTATTCTTTTGTTGACGGAAAAATCGACGTCGGGGTGTTTAACCAATAATTTTTTTGTTGACGGAAACTTCATCGTCGGCGTGCTCAGGATTTGTTGATCCCAAACTATTTAATTTTTTGTTGACGGAAATTTCATCGTCGGTGCGTTCAGGATTTATTGATCCCAAACTTTTCTTGCTTCTCTCCACAAATATAGAATCTGTATTTTCGAAACTTATTATCAACATTTTATTTTTAAATTAATTCTTTTAATGGAAGAGTATTATTTACTTCCATTAAACTTGTTTCATTTTTTTCCTCACTATTGTAATATATTAACTTTTCTGTATTTCCTTTATACCCCAACACTCTCTTTTCAATATTTATAATTGCTCCGATTTTTCTTAATAAATTAAACCCAATTAATAGGTCAGATTCCAATTCTTCTATTTTATAGAACAAATGTCTTGTTCTAAATATATTTAAATAATGGTAATATTTAAGGCAGGCTTGAACCTCCTTGTTGGCGCCCAAAATCTGATTTTTTTTTTTGGAATTTATTTCTTGGAAAGTATGGTAGGTATGTGAATAAAATTTTAGCCAGTTGTAGGGTACAGTTTATTGAAGCTACACAATTTTTTTGAGTGCGATCCAAGTGAAGGGGGGAGGGGAGAACCCAAGAATGGCGGCATGTCCGCGAAAAACTCGTCCTGATGGAGGATTTTTTGGAATTTTAAGAAATAATCTGAAACGCAAAAAACGAATATATTCTTAATCTGTACACTTGTTCGCATGGCATGAACTAGGATAATTGAAAAAACATGAAAAAAGCAGAAACTATGAGCTTTTGAAAAAAAATCTGTTTTTTTCTCATTTTTTCGTTACTCATTATTTTTTTAAATAAACAATTTCTAATATTTTCGAAAGATCCTAGTTCATGCCATGCACATACTTCTGAGGAACATGTATAAAAAATTTCATGACGATGGATCAATTTTTGCGGCTTGTACGACTTCCGCCAACTCGGAAAACATGGTTTCGAGAAAAACGCGTTTGAAAATTTGCACTATAATGGCAACAATGTATGTCGAATTTTCATACATCTGAATCAAAATATTCATCGGTACATAAGTTTTCGGGGTCGCTGATCACGAATCTGGCATCAAATTTCCAAAATTAATTTGTTTAAGCTATTTTTAGGAACAAATTTTCGAAAGTGCAAAAATGGATTTTTTTGACCTCACAAGGTGCAAGCCTGCCTTAATAATTGAGTACCCATTAACTGTAGATACTTTTTGTAAAATGATAATTTATTTTTATTCTCAAAAATTCCCTTCTTTATATAGGAAGCCGTAGCTCCCGTGTCTATTAAAATATTTAACTCTTTCTTAGTTTTGCTGTCCACTCTTTTTAGATAAGGCATTCCCCTGTAGGGGTCTGATCTAAAAAATGATCTTCATTGATATTATTTAATCTTGTTACCTTATTAGCAGGCTGATTAACGGTTCCTTCTAGTTCCCTTACTTGAGCTTGAGTTTGCTCTTTGGTTTGATTTGGACGATAATAGTTTGTGCGATTATTGTTTTGATAATAATTATTATTATATCTACCTCGATTATTATTTGACTGCCAATTATTACTGGGCTTATTTTGAAATTGGAGCGATGAATCTACACCCATTAGCTCGAAAGGTTGTCCTTTTTGATTGGCATTCTGATTATTATTTTGCCAAAAATTCTTATTCTGTGGCCAATTATTATTTTGATTATAATTCCAATTATTTCCGTTCCCTTTAGTATTAATGTTTTGTTTAGAATTAAATCTTAAATTATTTAGCTGATTTTTATTTTCATTTTTAAGGCCATAGTATCTGTTTGCAAATTGAGCTCGGAAATTGTTTGACTCTTTTCTCATTAAATCCACCGGACTTGCCCAATGCGTTGGCAAAGGTCCAGGAATTAGGACAAGGGTTTCTGCTATCGGACCATTTAATCCAAAGATAACAAGAGAGAACGCTATAGTCGAGTGCCTCGACTATTAGATACCCGTTACTCAGCTGAACAACTTAATATAAATATGCCTTCTTGTATGTTTTTCGCGTCCAGCTGTTCCAAAGTTATCCGTTAGATGGCGCTATTGTATTGGCGGAAATGTAGGCGCTAGCCAGGCTTAAGCGTTTAATGGGTTTTTGGGCGTTAGAGTGGGCGTGGCAAACTTCTATTATTCCAATCGATAGGTATTGACGAAACAAATACATATCAATTAAAATTTTCATTTTCAAAATTTTCACAATTTAGTGTCGCTTGTGAACAGTTGTGTTTACCTTTGTGCTCTGAGTTTTTGTATTTTTTCAGTGATTTTGTGCGAGTGTTTTGTGTTAATTTATTTACAAAGCTTAACTTAATACATATCTGTGTTAGAAATTTTAAATAGATCTCCCAGTAAACGGGTATGTGTTTAGAATTGTTTTTAACATTGCTATTAGATTTGTTTAATCTCGTAGCTTTGTTAGTGTAATTTACGCTCTCTATACTTACTAGAACTCTTTTACTCCCTCTCAATCTCTCCCGCTCTATTTTATAACAGTAATTTACTCTCTATGAACTTCTGGTAGACTTGTTCGTTTATTTCTCTAACTCTCTCTCTCTCTCTCTCTCTCTTGCATGCTTTACATTGCATTTGTTTATTGATTAAAGTTGTTGTGTTGCACAAGCCACGCTCAGTCGATATAAGATTTATTCTCTCGTGCTCTCTTTATTCGACTTAATTTCGTGATCTCGCGCTCTTACTTTTTTCGTGTTTTGTGGTTTTTGACAATTTGATTTGATCCCAGAGCCAAATTTACTTTGAGGTATTTTTCTTATTCTTATTTTTTATTTGGCTTTAAACATACAATGGCTCTTGTCTGTTCTAAGAAAAATTGTACTCTTGCGTCTTCAACTAAAGACCCTTTTATTTTTTGCTGGCTCTGCGATTCGATGATGCACGTTAAATGTGCAGGATTTACTGGCAGAGTCAAAGATTTCATTGATCCTAATTCTGGTCTCATGTGGTCATATGGGTCCTGCAAGGAAATGGTTGTTGAGATGAGTAGCTTTATGAGGCAGACTCGAGACAGCTTATTGAATATCTCAGGAGCTTTTAAACAACTCAATGAGGGGTTCAATTCCGTCTGTGCCCAGTTTAATAATAAAAAATTATTAACCGAGTCGCCTAAACGTAAAAAAGCCAGTTTAACCGCCGTTAATATGATTGTGGAATCCACCCCAAATCCGAACTTGGTAGCAGCAGTTTCTGTTGACACAGGGGTAAATGAACCAACTGTGCCTATGGATACAGCTAGTTCGGGTGGTACCTCTGTTTCCAGAATAAAAGCTACAGTACTGGCTAAGTCAAAGAATTTGTTGCCGACCGTACCTACAGGTACAGTAGACACCGTTCATGGTCCTCAGCCCAGTGAGGTTCAGACTGCTGGTGGGGGCCGTAAGAAACTTTCAGTTGTTCCACAAAGGAAGCAATTATTTGTTTCTAGATTCACCCCAGATACCACATCTGAGGATGTTTTGGAATTTATACGTGAAAAATTTCCATCCGAGGATATTGCAGTTGAACAATTTCGATTTTCTTACGCTCGTAGGATATCGTCTTTTAAAATATTTTGGCTTGATGATTCAGTAATTAAAGAATTTGTTCCAAATAAACCGAGAACAAATAACAGGTTCCACTGTGCCAAAATACTAAATAGTTTATTCTTGGCGTATCAAAATGTTAGGGGACTAAATATGAAGCTTCACAAGCTTTATGCCGACTCCTCTGCATTCACCGAAGATATTTTGGCTTTTACGGAAACTTGGCTAAAACCTGAGATATCTGACTCTGAAGTTCTGTCAAATAACTTTAATACTTATAGGACCGATCGCTCCTCACGTAGGGGGGGCGGTGTACTGATTGCTGTTACCTCTAGCCTAACATCCGAAAGAATTCTCACTCATATCCCAAACGAAATTGAATTTGTAAGTGTGAAAGTTTCTTTGCAATCTTTATCTATTTTTGTTACATGTTCCTATATTCCACCTGGCTCTGATCTAGTAATTTATGAGCACCATCTGTCCGCAATAAAATCCGTTCTATCCCTGCTTTCTAACAGAAACCTTTTGATTGTTTTGGGTGACTTTAATCTACCTGATATTTCTTGGTCTCCTCCCACTGACTCACTTGTCGCTATACCTTTATCCGCCCATGATTTTGTAGATGGCCTTTTAGAATTATCGTTACAGCAAGTAAGCTTTTTACGAAATTCTTTAAATAGACAATTAGATCTTGTGTTTTTGTTTCAGACCCGTCCGAGGTCACGGTATGTAGAATTGACGCTCTTGTTGTACCTGAAGACCGATATAATCCAACAATGGAATTGACAATTTGCCTCCCCTGCTCTGATACCCTCTCTCCTTTAGTGCCCCCAACTAAAATGAGATATTTTCGTAAATGTGACTATAATAAACCTAACGATATGATTTGTCATTATAATTGGACAGACTTGTACAATTGTACAGACATTGAAAGTGCCACTGAACTATTCTATATAGCGTTAAATACTTTTTTTAATGAATGCGTTCCTGATAGGTTTCCTTTAAACCTAAACAGGCCTCCTTGGTTTACCAATGCGCTTCAAAGACTTAAAAACCTTAAATCAAATACTTATAAAAAGTATAAAAAATCGGGTAAGCCATCAGATTTTTCGAAATTTGTAGTGGCTCGATCGGATTTTAATGTTCTCAACAGTCATTGCTATTCTATGTATCTAAATCGATGTAAATTTGAATTTTCAAATGATCCGAAACAGTTTTTCAGCTTTGTTAATGCCAAGCGTAAGTCATCGGCATTGCCTTCATCGGTACGTCTAAACTCAATGGAGGCATCGACGGATTCTGACATTGCTGATTTATTTGCTGAGTTTTTCCAAACCACTTATAGTTCGACAGATTGGTCAAATTCTAACTACCCTAATCCCTTAAATAGGGCAAATTGTATTTTTTCCCCCTTAATTACTGAAAACTCTCTCTTAATAGAGTTAGAAACAACAACGCCGACTTATTCTCCCGGTCCAGATGGACTTCCTGGATGTGTGCTCAAGTTTTGTGCGTCAACCATTTGTAAACCGATTCTTAAACTTTTTAATTTGTCTATTTCATCATCAGTTTTTCCTACTATCTGGAAGGACTCTTTTATTATTCCACTTCATAAAAAGGGTGCGAAGGCTGATGCCAAGAATTATAGAGGTATTTCCAAATTGTCGGCAATTCCTAAAGCATTTGAACGTATTATCACTTCTCATTTGCAACATTTATGTTCCTCGCTTATATCACCGTGTCAGCATGGTTTTGTTAAGCGAAGATCGACCACCTCCAACCTTCTTGAATTGTCATCTATTGTAATAAATGGATTTCAGAAAAAAATGCAGACTGACGTTATATATACAGATTTTAGTAAGGCCTTTGACTCTGTCAACCACTCTCTTCTCTTATTCAAATTAGATCTGCTTGGGTTTCCTGGTAATATATTAACTTGGATTTCAAGTTACTTGAAAGGTAGGACTCAGAGGGTTATATTCAAGAATTCTGTTTCAAAATTGATCTACGTGACATCTGGAGTCCCTCAGGGAAGTCATCTGGGCCCTTTGCTGTTTACTTTGTTTATCAACGATCTTCCCTCTATCATAACACATTCACGTGTTCTAATGTATGCTGATGATGTTAAGCTTTGTTTATCATATAATGATATAGCGTCGGGATTTAACTTACAGTCAGATATTGATTGTTTTCATGAATGGTGTGAGTACAACCTTTTAAAGTTGAACTACCTTAAATGCAACGTCATGACTTTTTATAGGGGTACTCCTACGTTTATTAGTTATTTTCTTGAATATACGTCACTCGACCGTATATATTCAGTTAACGATTTAGGTGTCTTCTTGACCCTAAACTTAAATTTGACTGCCACATAATGTCCACTGTTAATAAAGCCATGAGTGTTCTTGGCTTTATAAAGCGTTTGTCAAAAGAATTTGATGACCCTTATACGACCAAATTATTATTTACCTCCCTTGTCCGTCCTATTTTGGAATATTGTTCGTCGGTTTGGAGTCCACAATATCAAGTGCACATTGACCGTATTGAGTCGGTACAAAATAATTTCTTCTTTTTGCCCTTCGTAGTTTGAACTGGGATCAAAACGTAAGGCTACCTTCCTACCAGAGTAGATAACTGTTGCTTAATTTACCTACACTTGTAAATCGTAGAAAAATGCTTGGTACTATTTTTATGCATAATCTTATAAGAGGTGATATTGATTCTGCAGAACTTGTAAACCGCCTAACTTTCAATGTTCCTGTTAGACTAACACGAAATTATATCCCTCTAAATTTGCCACGATGTTCATCAAATTTTTGTCTACACGAGCCCTTTCGCGTTCTATGTAATACTTATAACAACCTTTATCATCTAATTTGCATTTCCACTTCTATCCCGTTATTAAAAACTAATATTTTAACTCATTTGCGTTTCTCTTAATTGTGCCTTTTATTTTCACTTGTGTCTTGTCTCTATTTAATTTATGTATTTTCCTCGCGAACTCGCATTTTTTGCCCAAATTGATAATAGGGCCCGCGCGTAACAAGCACGTGCTTGGTGTCGTTGGGCCACTTGTTTGTACTGCTCGTAGTGCATCAACGTCCATCAGATAATAGCATCAAAAGCTTGTGGCTTGTGGGCGTCAGAGGGGCCGTGGCACCATTTTGAAACAAACTTGCGCTTCGTAGGAACTCCTAAAATCTACATGCAAGATGCCAATCTTCTAGCTTTTATAGTTTTAGAGAACGCTGATCATACGGACAGACAGTCGGACAGACGGACATGGCTGGATCGACTCGGCTAGTGATCCTGAACAAGAATATATATACTTTACCCGTTACATACTTTTGGACGAATACAATACACCCTTTTTCTCTACGAGTAACGGGTATAAAAATACGTAGACCATTGCTCCTTATTTTTTTGTTTGTTTCTTTGGTAATTACGTTATCCTTTCCGTATGTCATTATAGTTTTGTTTATAAGTAAAGTCATTATACCCTTGCAGAGGGTACCTCCTGAGTTGATATAAGCATGTCCGTCTGTCCGTATGTCTGTCCGTCTGTCTGTTTTTACGCAAACTAGTCTCTCAGTTTTAAAGATAACGATTTGAAACTTTGCACACACCCTTCTTTCCTTTGCACGCAGTATATAAGTCGGAACGGCCGGGATCGGCCGACTATATCCTATAGCTGCCATATAACTGAACGATAGGAAATGCCATAACTCTGGTGTTGTATAGTTAGAAAGTTGGGATTTTCTATAGGTTTTATATTTGGCTAATCAATTCGACCTACCAAATTTCATAAGGATCGGCCGACTATATCCTATAGCTCCCATATATTTTAATTCGGACGTTGATGCACTATGATCAGCGCAAACAAGTGGCCCTTACGACACCAAGCAGTGCTTGTTACGCGCGGAGCCTTATAGGCGTACAAACGAGATCGCGAGAAGTTAAAAAGCACAATGTAAAAGCGGACAGTCTAAGATTAAAAATACGTACGAGACTAATACTAATACTAACTTTGTGCTAAGTAAGATAAAATTAATGCTTTTAAGCTTTGCAAAGAGTCGGTAGTAGAAATAATGTGGTATATTCTATTATAGTCGTTACACAGTACTCTAAACGGTTCATGCATATCAAAGTTAGATCTACAAATATTTAATGTAAAAGGAACATAGTTTCAGGTAATTCTATTAGGCACGGAGAAGCTTATGCGACCCAGTAACTCGGGACTCTCCACATCCCCGTGAATAAGTTTATAGATAAAAGTTGTGCCAAGCATCGTTCTACGGTTTACTAAGGATGGTAGATTAATTAGGAGAAGTCTACTAGAGTAGGATGGTAAAATAAGGCTTGCATTCCAGTTAAGGCCCCGTAGGTCAAATAATAAAAAGTTCTTTCTGTGTACACCATACTGAGGACTCCAAACTGCTGAACAGTACTCCAGGATTGGACGGACTAGTGATACGAACAGAGTCTTTATAACATCACCTTTTAATAAATTCAAGTACTCCCCTGGCTTTATTCACCATAGAAGTAATATGGTCACAAAACTTAAGTTTTGGGTCAAGGAGGACGCCAAGGTCATCAACGTGCGTAATTCTAGACAACGCGCAACCACCCAGCGTATACGTTGCGTATTGTGGGTTCACCCGAAAAATGTCATTACTTTGCACTTAGTGCTATTTAAATCCAAAAGATTTTCACAACACCATGTTTGAAAAGCATTTAGGTCAGATTGTAAGTCTGAACTGCTAGAAATTTCGTTATATTGCAGGCATAACTTAACGTCATCTGTGTACATAAGGACACGCGACTTTGTCAAGAGTAGAGGGAGATCATTTACAAATAAAGTAAAAAGAAGTGGGCCAAGGTGGCTTCCCTGTGGGACCCCTGAAGTAATCAAACGCTTTACTAAAATCAGTGTAAACTACGTCAGTCTGCATGTTCTTTCTAAAGCCATTTATTACAAAAGACATTAGCTCCAAGAGGTTTGCCGTCGTAGATCTTCGCCTTATAAATCCATGTTGACATGGAAATATAATCGATCTACAAAGATGTTGCAAATGGGGTGTAATAGTGTTTTCGAAAAGCTTTGGGATGGCGGATAATTTGGATATGCCTCTGTAATTACTTGTATTGCATTTATTTCTTTTCTTATGAAGGGGAATGACAAATGACTCCAAATAAGTGGGAAATGAGATGTTTTTAATGACAAGGTTAACAATTTGTACAGAGGTCTACACAGAGTTTCAGCACAGTATTTAAGCACGCAGCCTGGAACTCCGTCCTGTCCCGGTGAATAGACTGTCTTAACTTTATAGAGATCCAAAAGAAGGGAGCTTTCGCTTAATCTTGGACAAAAAATCAAGTTCGCTTGGGTATGGCATTTGAATAAGACGGATTTGGACGGGATGAAACAGAATATGTTGTCTGGAAAAACTGGGCAAATAGATCGGCAATTTCCTGATCAGAGTTTGCCGTAGAGTTTTCAAATGATAGCGATGAAGGGTAACAGGCTGATTTACGCTTAGTGTTAACAAAATTATAAAACTGCTTTGGATCTTGTGAAAATTGGACCCTACAACGAGTCAAATAGCTTTTATAGCTCCGGGCGTTAAGCACGATAAAATTTGACCGAGCCCTTAGGTATCGAGAGAAGGCAGATTGTGAAGCGCACATTTTAAATATTTTGAAAAGTCTGGACATAATATTTTTTAGGTGTGACAACTCTTTATTAAACCACGGAGGAAATTGACGGATAGTATAACGGAACACATAGATAAAAGAAGGAATTCAATGCATTATAAAAGATATTAACGGCCTTAGCCACGTTAGTGCATGAATAAAATTCGGACCAGTCATAGCCGGATATAAAAATATTTAAAAGATGAAAGTTTGCTTTACGAAAGCAGCGGATTCGTTTAACCGACTTTTCGGACTTTTTATTCAGCTCTGTTCTTACGTCTACAGTCAGCTCTGGTGTTGGATGATCTTCCGGTTGTGTAAGTGGTCCCGTTCTTGATAGGCAAATGCCTTCTGAATTTGAAACAAAACACAAGTCCAGTAAACGCCCTAAGGAGTTCTTAACATGGTTCACTTGGGATAGCGCAATGTCAAGCAAGCCGTCAATAAAGTCATGCTACGCTAAAGGAAGCAACATGTTAGAGTTTTCGTCAGAGGACCATATCGCACTAGGTATATTAAAATCACAAAATACTATTAACTGATCTTGATTTGACAGTTTTTTGGAAATTGACTAAATACAGGAAAGGTGATTTGCGTAAATAGGGAACTCAGATGATGTTGGGATATATGAATAAGTAATATATACAAAACTACCGGGAAACGATAATTTTATACCTACGAATTCGATGTCATAAAATTCTTCGAAAGTTAGTTATTCAGACGAAAAGATGGAGTCGACAGCAATCAGGACTTCACCTCCCCGTCTGGACTGACGATCAAGCCTATAAATTGTGTACTTACCCGGGAGAATTTCGGAGCTACAAATATCCGTCCTTAACCAGGACTCTGTACAAACCATAATATTATATGGGAAAGAAAAACTATCCGAATACAATTTAGTCAGCTTACTAAGTAAGCCTCTTGTATTCTGATAGCAAAGAAGAAAAGAAGAGGCTAGTTTTTTGGGACAGAAGAGGATGTGGAGGGGGCTGGGGATGGTTCTTTAATGGTATTTTCCATTTCCCCTGAACTATTCTTTTTTCTCTTAGCTTCGTACTCTTTTACAAATATGCCCTCGGGCCAGAAACTGGTTGAACACACAGATGCAAAAAGAGCACAAGGAATCTTAAATACTTTCCTAGCATAAGAAAATTTAAATTGTTCGACCCTCAAATCATCAACTTGGATTTTGTTACGGATATAAGCCGTAATATCCAGTGATGAGAGGTCTGGGGCGAGCCGTGAAACAAATACATGTTTTAGCTGGGGCACCCGATCACAAGTAACCGTTCTTGGTACAACACATGCAACCCATTTTGTTACTACAGAATTTGTATCTGTACTACCAGTATCGGCCGGTAATCCGGACGTTAAGTCTACATGAGGTGTTGGGGACACTACTTTATTTTGATCGGACAGAGCGGAAGTATATAGCGGAGCCACATCGGTTCCAGCAACTTCGGGTACCAAATCACTTTCTGCCCCCGATCGTTGTACCATTTGAGTGGAAACTAAAATTGGCAGCTGAGCTGGAATCGAATCGCGGGCAGTAGGTTGCACGGCACCTGCCCTAGAATGCCCACCGACCGCGACTTTTTTGCGCTTTGGGGAATCGGGCTTAGCTAGCATGCGACTAGTGAGCTGCGATTCAAGCGCCACGAGCAGGTCCGTATTTTTACGGCAGTTCCGGATTAATTCCGTAACATTGGTTTTCGTGAGCCGCCTAATAGTTATTGCCTGGTTCTCATATACGATACATTCATCGCAGTAGTAGCGTAGGCCACTCCTCTTATCGATGGCATCACGAACCAGGCCAGAATAGCCAAGACACTTTGCGTGATAAATTTTATCACATGTATGGCAGGGAATACTTTGCTGTCGAGCCGAGATAACATTCTTACAATTTTTTGATGAACAGAAAGCCATTTTCGCTGACCACGAACCACTGTGCACTATACGGACAAAAAAATCAAAAGCGCTCAAGAACTTTTTAATGAGAGATCAATCAGAGCGACAGAGCGGGAGCGAAACACCGAATAACTTTGATGTTAGGCACCACGAAACGAAAAAGAAACGAAAGGAGAGATAGAGCGGGATTATTAACTGATTAACTCCGGTATAAAACACCTCAGAAAGATATTATCGTTGGAGTGCGCGCCGTTCCAACAGCGCTCAACGACGAAGAGAAACACTAAAAAGAGGGGCAATAAAAAACAATAACAACAAACCAGCACCGAATTAAATTATGATAAAAATGGTTACTAAACACAAGTTAATCACGATGCACTCGCGAAGCGAACGGAAAGTTGTTAGAAAACACTTAAAGGTGTAGAAACGTTAAAGAGATTTAAGTAAACCCCGGTGGTTTCAATAAGAAAAATGAAAATTCGGAGCGCAAAACAAAAACACGACCGTTCTCTGTGAAGACGCAAAACAGTGGGGTTCTATGGGTTTTATATTTGGCCAATCAATCCTACCTACAAAATTTTATAGGGATCAGCCGACTATATCCTATAGCTGCGATATAACTGAACGATTGAAAATGCCATAACTTTGGTGTTTTTAAAGTTAGGAAGTTGGGATTTCCTGGTTTTTATTGACTTCATTAGAGTATTCAGTAGCTGTCATTCTACCTTGTCTAAGGATACTTAATTCGGACTCAAGAATATTTATTGGTCGTTTATCACTATATATAAAATCCAATATAGATAAAATTCCTTGAAAATTTAGAACAGTGCCAAGATTGGTAAGAGCGTCGTGGGCTGCTCCCATGATTTTATTTCGTAAAATTGTTAACGCGATAAAATACTGCTGACTCTGAATTTTATAAAGGCTCATTGCAGTTTCTGCAGCTTCTCTCCAACCTACGCATTGTGTTGGATCCCCGGTGAACTTCGGTAATGATTTGATTACTTCAAGAGTGGTTTCACATTTTATATCTGGGTCAACTTCTTGAATTTTATAGTCCTCTACTATGTTTGCGTCTGTAGCTAACTTTTCTTCCAAACCATCTATTTTTTACTTACTTCGCTCAATTGAACATTAATTAATCTGTTAATTAATTCCACAGTTAGGTTACTGGCTGTGGCTAAACCACTCGCAGAAAAATTAGCTGAACTTCCAGTTGCCATTGTTAAATTTAATTCACCGAAACTATCTATTACATATTCCAGATTGTTCTCCAGACCGTTATTTCATAAAAACTTTGCTTGTCTTAAATTAATTTTCTTTTAAACCCCTTATTTAAAATGAAATTATATTTATCCTTACGATACTGTCCGATGGGGTCTTCTTTCAATTTATGCAATGTTCTTCTTGTTGTCGATAGAGATCACAAATACAGCCCTTCCTTCCTGTCAATTTTTCTTTGGTTGGTTATTGGTTGTCAGATTATTTGCTTGTTGTGTTTGGCTGGTTTTGTAGGTTTAGTTGTTTAAGCGGTTATCGGATTTATTTTATTTTTATAGTGTTCTTGATGTTTGAGATAGATCTTCAGTCCACCAACTAATCAACTTAATGGATTATTTCATTTATTAATTTCCATTACACGATCACAGTTTGGTGTTGGATGTTTTAATTTTTCCAATAAAAATTTGAGTTCTTGGCTGCACTAGTTCAGTTGTAAATTTAACTTTGTTTTTCATTAAATTTTTTTTTTTTGCAACTTTTTAATGACACAGCCCTACGTTGGGCGCTAATTAAATTTGTTCGTATTGGTTGATTAAAAAAAATATATTTTTTGTTTTTTAATATTACTTTATTGGTGCAGACCTTAATTCACTAACTGAATAATACATCAAGACACTTTCACTTAAGATTATTTCTTATGACCGATCCCGGTTTCAATCCGAATAAGACTGACTTCTGAATTCTAAAATCTTCTCCAACGAACCTCGGCCAGAAGCTTTTCTTTTTTAAGCTTCTAAAACTTTAATTTTCGTTTAAAATAAAAGCTTATGCTGAAATTGTCGCATCTCGTTGTGAAATTAAAATGTGCTGACCGATGCAATTTTGATTGAAAATTGGAACGCAGTACTTTTGGCTTTGAACGTGAGAGTTTGTCTTCGAACGGAAGCTGTTGTTTACTTTACGATAGGTTTATTTATCTTAGCAGAACGGTCAAGCGCGGCTCTCGAAGTTAATGAAAAAGGCGAAGGCAGAATCATAAACAAAGGCAAAGGCAAAGGCAATGTAGCTGAGATTGAATTAAAAAATTTGTTTATTAATTCCATAAGTGGAACCGATTCACGGGTTGGATAACTTACACAACCTGACTATTCCAGCGGTATTAATGCTGACCGAACTGTCAAATCAGGAAAACTCGGACTCCGAAGAAAATATATTGTAAGGATGCTCTCTGGCCAGGATACAACTCTCAGTCGGATCCAGAGGTCCTTTTACAAGAAATTTGTAAAGTCACTGAGACATAGGGCTAGAGAGTAATGTTCGCGCGGCGAACGACGGTTTTTGGTCAATTATCCCGAAGTGCTCCAGGACCTTCGAGGGTGCGATAACGTCAGGCCACCAAATCCTTCCGGGACGAAAAGTTACACGGGCTGGACCTTCGGGCGAGGCCGCAGCCGGGTTCTATCGTGGTTGGCCGAGATACGTGGTTCGAGGGGCCAAGAATCCCACGGGCTGGACCTTCGGGCGAGGCCGCAGCCGGATTCTATCGTGGTTGGCCGGCTGGAAACAAGTTTGATTAGTCGGAAGGATCTGCCTTTCCGTTAAGACGTGGGATTAATAGGGGTCGGTGAGAGGATCTTCCATCTCACCGTCGGAGTTAATAGGATACGAAGGGATCTGCCACTTCGCGGTAGGATACGAGGGGGACGCGTGAGAGGATCTTCCGTCTCGCCGCGGGGGTTAGTGGGACACGAAGGGATCTGCCACTTCGCGGTAGGATATTAGAGGGGGATGCGTGAGAGGATCTTCCGTCTCGCCGCGGGGGTTAGTGGGACACGAAGGGATCTGCCACTTTGCGGTAGGATATTAGAGGGGGATGCGTGAGAGGATCTTCCGTCTCGCCGCGGGGGTTAGTAGGGCACGAAGGGATCTGCCACTTCGCAGGGGAGGGGGATTAAGTAGGAGAATGAGGGGGATCTTCCGCCTCACTACGCAGGCAGGTTAGTGGGTGAAATTCAGTAGATCGGGATAACGTGTATGTATATGGTGCAAATAATTTACCGCTTCCAATTGGGTCATCAGTCGCTAACAGCCTGAATCACTCGGGGAACAAAGGAGTACGGGGTAAAAATAAAATGCATAACAATCCGGCTTGACGTTTCTTTTCGTACGAGTTCACTCAGTTTAATTCTTTGGTTTTAAAACGTCCCTGTGTTTCACTGCGCCGATTACACTGATTCACTAACCTTATTTCCTACCGACCACGTTCTCTTTCACACGTGTTTTCTTTATTTTACTTTGTCCGCGTGCGCGACCGATCGCTTCGAAGTCCAAGAGCCGAGACTCCCGGAAACCGCCGTGTGACCCTCTCATCCTTTTGGACCTTTCTCCCCAAGGAAGGTTTGGTATTTTCCCTATTTTCCAGTATTTTTCTCTATGGTTGCCACCTCGGGCGGGTGGTACGGAACCAAACTTGACCTATTTTGGTTTTATACCCAAAAATCCATAAGACCGCTTAACCATTACTAAATTATAATACTTCATTTTAAATCTCTTACATACTAATGGTAATAATGTGAAACTTAGATGACTATTGCTTAAATATATATTGTGGCGGCCTAGCCGTCAGGTGGGATCGTCACACCCCCCCTTTCCTACCGGGGACTGATGATGAACCGCCCGTCGCTCTTCACGGTGACGACGTAGTGCCAATCCAGTCCCTTAACGGCGAAGCGAACGCGATGTCCTCGTCCGGCTTGTTCGGCCGCCCTCTCGGCGATCAGACGAATGGCCGATGTCGGCAATTGTCGCAGTTCGCCCGTCCCAATCCAACCTTCAGGTAATGGGGCTAACTCGTCTTGAGGTACCTCCGGGGTTGCTATGGATGAGGTCAACTCCTCCATGAACGACCCGTCCCAACCGGTCCCCTGGATCTCGGTCAAGACCTGATCGAGAACTCCGTCCTCCCATTCGGTCAGTGGTGCTCCTGGCGGTGCGCAGATCGGGGATTGGTGTGACGTCGATTGGACTGCTACGTCGTCCTCCTTGGCCTCGTCCGTCGGGTCCGGGTCTGCCGTACTGGCCTCCGCTGCCTCCGAGTTATGGAATACCCGACGGAACAGGGGGCGATCTTCTACCCCGTCCTCGCTGTCGGTTGCCAACTCGCACTCCATGAAATATTTCACGTGGTGAGTCCCGTGGTGCGAACTCATGGGGCAACGCTTCGTCTCCTGCCCTCCGGTCTCCCGTGGTGAGCGCCGTAGTCCGACTGGGGATGTCTGGACCGCCTGGACGCGAGTCTCCCTCGGCGAGCGTCGTCGGCAAGTTGGCGACGTCTGGACAGATCGGGCACGGGTCTGCTTCGGCGAACGCCGCCAGCAAGTCGGGGATGTCTGCGTCTCCTGCGCGCGGGTCTTCTTCGGCGAGCACGGCGGCCGACGGGGGGACGTCGGAACCTCCGCCTGGGGACGGAACGTCGCGTCCCAATCCAGAGCGGGGGGTAGCGGTGGTGATGGAGGTTCGTCCACGTAAGGACCTTCGGCGTGTATCCAGGGTGTCTTAAACACGACCGACTTGACCTCGATGCGCATCATCGCGACATGCCCTTCCCAGCGGCTGACTTGGTCTTCGACCGTACGATGACACGAGTGTTCAATGGAGGGACATTGGTGGGACTCGGTGTATCGCGGGTGACCGCCTCGAGGATCTCGCCTGGTCCACGGCTGTTCGTCGTCTCCTCGCGGTGCGTAATACCCTGGCCCCTGTGAGCGACGACCTCTCGTGTAATCCTGAGGCTCGTCGCGTTCGTCGCTGTCGCTCCCGTTGCTGGAGTCGTCCTCGACGTTGAACGCTGCCGATGGTTTAGGGCTCCACATGCCCGCAAACCGCGACCCACCTGTACCCCCAGGCTCCTGTTCGTCGGAAGACTCAGCGCCTCCGTGTGGGTCTTCTTCACCTTGGCCATCGTCGGTAACCTGGTCCTCTGTGATCTCTCCCTCTTCGTCCCCCGATGTGTCCGAATCTCCTCCGCTGTATCCTTCCGCGACCCACTCGTCGCGATCGGAAAGGTCGTGATGAAATGATTCGGTATCGTCGGAACCATCCGACAACTCGATGACTTCTTCCATCTGAAAACGGAGACTAAACTTATAGATACGAGACCCTTATTGATTAAGCTCCCTACCTATCGGTGCAGTGAAACCTCTACTTAGAATACTTAGATAATAACATAGGGTGTGTTAGTACAATTCAGCTTAGAAATTACCGTATGACCTTGTATCCTACTTAACCTCTCGTGTCGGTCCCCTGGGTAGCCTCGTCATCTTCTTCTGCGGCGGCATTCTCGAAGTCCTCTGAGTAATAGGGTTTCAGTTGGCTGATGTTGGCGGAGCGTGAACGTCTTTCCCCGGGGCTTCGCAACAGAACAAGGTTAGGGGACGTGAACCTCGTTACGGTGTAGGGACCGTCATATTTGGGGGCCAATTTGGCGGCGAAACCCTCGGCTGCCTTCGAGAGGGGATGCTGGCGTACCCACACTTTGTCGCCAAGCTTCGGTCTCCACTCACGGCGTCGAAGGTTGTAATGACGTGCTTGCTCTTGGGAAGCACGCTGGAGGTTGGATCTGACGATGTCGAAGATTCCTCTGAGTTGGAACGCTTTTCCTGCGGGGTCCTTAGATATCACTGCCGATCCAGGGGTGACCTCGTCGTATAACATAGTAGGGAGTCTGGGTTCGCGTCCTTGCGTCAGAAAGGCGGGACTGTATCCCGTCGAGTCCGATACACTTGCGTTGATGGCGAGCGCTATTTCCGGTAACAGCTCGTCCCAGGAACTTTGGTCTCCCTCGGTGAGTTGGGCTATCATCGTCTTGACAGTCCGATTCGTCCTCTCGGTAGGGTTCTCTTGTGGACAGTATGGGGCAGTATATTGGACCTCTACCCCTATCGTGCTGAAATACTCTTTCAAAGTGCGACTGGTGAATTGAGTACCATTATCGCAGACGAACTTCCGAGGGATGCCGACCCGACCCAGTATCCGTTCCCGGAATGCCTTCTGAACCTGGGCGGTGGTAGCTTTCCGTAACGGGATCAACTCCACCCATTTGGAAAAGATGTCATGAAACACGAGGAGCATGGTGTTTCCGTGCTTTGACCGAGGTAGCGGGCCGACAAAGTCTGCGCATAGAACGTCAAACGGTTCGCTTGTTACGCGGGTTAGCATTTTGCCTGCCGCCTTCGTCTGGGCGGTTTTAAACTTCTGGCACGACTCGCAGCGCTGGACGTAACGCTTCGCGTCTCTAAACATGCCGGGCCAGAAATACCTCTGCGATAGTCGGGAAACGGTTTTTCGGACGCCCAAATGTCCAGCCGTGGGCGCGTCGTGGCATTCTCGGAGGACTCGGGCCCTGTTTGGACTAGGGACGCACAGTTTCCATGGGAAGTAGTCCTCGTCATCCGCTCGATGTCCCAAATTCCGGTATAGTTGTCCATTTTCCGTCATGTAGTCTGAGAACTTCTCGGGGCACTCTCTTATCTTAACTTGCATACCTTGGATCCATTTACAGGGTGTCTCCACCTCGGTCATCTGTTGCAAGATTTCACAGGGTTGCCGGGATAACGCGTCCGCCACCACGTTCAATTTGCCTCGGCGGTACCGCACGTCGAACTGGAATTGTTGCAACTCCAGCGCCCATCTGGCTACCCGACCGGAGGGGCTTTCGATGGAGTTCAACCATTTGAGGGCTAGGTGGTCGGTAACCACTTCGAACCGATACCCTTCCAAGTAGCACCTCATTTTCCTAATGGCCCATATAATGGCCAGACACTCTTTTTCCGTCGTCGTATAATTGCCCTCCGCGGCCGTGAGTCGACGGCTGGCATACGCGATGACCCTCTCCTGGCCTTCGATCTCCTGCGACAAGACTGCTCCTAGTCCCACGTCGCTAGCGTCAGTTTGTAACACGAACGTCTTGTCGAAGTCGGGACATCCTAACACGGGGGCGGTGGTTAACCTCTTTTTCACCTCCTCCAGCGCACTCTGTTGTTCGGGACCCCACGACCACTTTCGACCTTTCTTTAACAGGACCGTCATCGGTTGGACCACGGTTGCGAAGTTAGGGACGAACCGGCGATACCAAGATGCCATACCTAGCCACTGCCGGAGCTCCTTGAGACAGGTAGGGGACTTAAGGTTGGTAACGGCCGTCACTTTCTCCGGGTCGGTTTGTACCCCTTCGGCGCTAATCACGTGGCCTAGGTAAACTAACCTCCTCCTGAAGAACGCGCACTTCTTTGGATTCACCTTCAGGTTCGCCCTCCGCAGCCTACGGAAGACTTCGGCCAGGTTGGACAAATGCTGCTGCTCCGTGGCTCCTATAACGATGATATCGTCCAAATAGGCGAAGGCGAACGGCTCCATGTCCACACCGATCACGCCATCCAAAGCGCGTTGGAAGGTTGCGCTGGCCGAGTGAAGGCCGAAGGGCATGACCTTCCACTGGTATAGGCCTCTGCCCGGAACGGTGAAGGCTGTGAATTGACGGCTGTCCTTGGCCATGGGTATTTGCCAATAACCGTGCTTTAAGTCCAGCGTCGAAATGTATCGGGCTTGTCGTAGCTTCTCCAGAATATGGTTGATCCTGGGGACGGGGTACGCGTCGGGTACCGAGTGAGCGTTCAATTGCCTATAATCAACACACATGCGCCATTCACCCGTCTTCTTTTTGACCAACACTATGGGTGCGCTATGTGGACTCCGTGACGGTTCGATGGCGTCTTCGCGGAGTAGTTCGTCCACTTGGGCGTCGATCACGCTCTGCATTGCCGGATTCCTTGGGTAGTACCTTTGTTTCAAGGGTTTATCGTCTCGCATTATAATCCGATGCTCCGCCACGTGTGATACGCCTTGAAGCTCCTTGAAAAGCGCCAACTCGCGAGTGATGAATTCCCGCTGTTCGGGTCTCAGATCATCCTCTTCCGCCGTTGGTTCTTCGCCCTCTGCTTCGTCGATTTCATCTGGAAAGTCCTCCAAGGCCCTTCCCGGTTCGTCGTGCCTCCCGGTCCCGTCTCCTCCGTCGTTCTTTAATTCTCCTGATGGGGCCATCTGACGCATGATCCGGTTGTGTGCGGGGACCTCACTCTGCTCTGCATACCTGGTGTCCTTATCGTCGGGTTCCTGACGCCCTAGAACCGCCATACTCCTTCCTTCGAGTATTTCCGAGTTCGTATCCTCTGATGACATCCGATCGACTTTCCTCGGCCGCAGTCGGGGGTCTTCCACCGACGGGCGCAATTTTACCTTTAAGGTAGCTTCTCCGCACTGTATCCGTGTTCCCATTGCCGCCAAGAAATCCATACCTAATATCACGCGATCCAACATGGTTGGCATCACCAAGAATGGCATCCACACTCGCGTGCCAGCTAACTCCACGCGAGTACGCCATAGCTTCTTCACTGCCAGGCTTGACCGATCAGCTAACGCTATCGTAGTGATGATCTCCTGCATCTCCTCAGGTCTTGCTACCATACGAGCGTACCCTTCACTCGCAAAGCTCCTCGACGCTCCTGTATCCACCGTGGCATCCACCCATCGGCCTCCGATCTGCACGGAAGCAGTGATCAGGCCGTTGCTTATCCTTAATGGTGGGTTTCTCGGTGTCGGGCTGTTACTGCATTCGTCTCCGCTGCGCCCGCATCTCGGCGAAGACGTTGTTCGTTTCCCGGGGTATCCCGGCGACAACAGTCGACGGTCAATGTGTTCCTTCGACCGCAGTCCCAACAAAAGTTCAGACGCGGGTTAGTACAACCGCGCCTAAAGTGACCGACTTCTCCACATCTACTACAAGCTCGCTGTACGTCGACGTTCGAGAGGGGCTGTCTGATCATTCGGTGAGTTGCATTCCCTCCTTGAACGGGTACCCCGTGGCCTCGAAAGGGGTTCGGCGTCAGACGGGCGTTGGCCCTATCCCGGTCTGCAGTCGCCGTCCTAGGAATACCTGTGCGACTCGACGTCAGCTGCCTCACACTTTCGTATTCCGTTGCCATTTGGGTTAATTGCTCCAGCGTCGCGAACTCGTGACGTCTTATATACAGACGATATTCCGGTGCCATATTTTCGTAGATCCGATAGAGTTCTTCTTCCCTTTGGTATCCGGCTTGCTGCATCTTGGTCCTCAACTCGACCAAATATTCCTTAAACGTCTCATCCGCTCCCTGGATGTGAGCTCGGATTCCGTCCTCTAGTCGCTCGAAGTAACGTGGGGGCAGGAAGAAACTTAAGAACTCGGTGCGAAACTCTGCCCACGTAGCTGTCTGTAAGCGGCTCGTGCGGAACCATCGCGCTGCCCTACCTTCCAAAATCTCTGACATGGCGCGGGGTACTTCCTCCTGGTTGATTCCGTAGGTTGCTATCTTCTCTTCAAGTTCAGCGATCAAGGTCAGCGGGTCCGACGTCCCGTCGAATCGTAGATTCCATTTATGCATTCGCTCGGCTAGTAAATGACGAGGAAGAGTGATAATGAGTGGAACTTCTGACTCTGGCGGCTTCGACACGCCATGATTTCCGAGGGATGAGGCGATAAAATCTCGTGACGTGCCGGGATGGACACCTCGATAGCTTGTCAGCCTTCCGGGAGAACTATGACCGGCGAAATATGGAGCCTGACTCTGGTCAACTTGGGTTATCTTGGCTCCCGGCATGAACCCTTTGTCGCCTCCTAGGCGGTTCGGAGTGACGGCTCTCGAACTGTACTGTTCCTGTAGTTGAGTGAGTCGTTTCCACACCGATTCTGGAAACGATCCTGTGCTTACGAGTGTAGCGAACGCCTTCTGCGTTTCTGCTACGGTGCCGTCGGCGCTGAACCCGAACTCGAGTGCTAGAGCGGCTAACTCATCCTTACGCCGGGCATAAATCCATCGTACTCCTACGCCTGGATTTTCTATCAAATCGGCTTCCTCGTACTCGCCGTCGGACTCCTTCGTATTGGCCATGGTTTGTTGTGATACGTGAACCTTCTTCCTTATCCTTTGCTTTTCCTTTTCCTTTCCCTTTTCTTTTGCTCTCACAGTTGTAAATCTCCGCAGGGGCACGATCCTTCGGGATAAAGATCTTTATCTTAGTGGGTCTTTAGGCCACTTTGGTGTTGCTCTAGTTATCCTCAATGTCCCTGCTCGGGCGCCACTTGTAAGGATGCTCTCTGGCCAGGATACAACTCTCAGTCGGATCCAGAGGTCCTTTTACAAGAAATTTGTAAAGTCACTGAGACATAGGGCTAGAGAGTAATGTTCGCGCGGCGAACGACGGTTTTTGGTCAATTATCCCGAAGTGCTCCAGGACCTTCGAGGGTGCGATAAGGTCAGGCCACCAAATCCTTCCGGGACGAAAAGTTACACGGGCTGGACCTTCGGGCGAGGCCGCAGCCGGGTTCTATCGTGGTTGGCCGAGATACGTGGTTCGATGGGCCAAGAATCCCACGGGCTGGACCTTCGGGCGAGGCCGCAGCCGGATTCTATCGTGGTTGGCCGAGATACGTGGTTCGAGGGGCCAAGAATCCCACGGGCTGGACCTTCGGGCGAGGCCGCAGCCGGATTCTATCGTGGTTGGCCGGCTGGAAACAAGTTTGATTAGTCGGAAGGATCTGCCTTTCCGTTAAGATGTGGGAATAATAGGGGTCGGTGAGAGGATCTTCCATCTCACCGTCGGAGTTAATAGGATACGAAGGGATCTGCCACTTCGCGGTAGGATACGAGGGGGACGCGTGAGAGGATCTTCCGTCTCGCCGCGGGGGTTAGTGGGACACGAAGGGATCTGCCACTTCGCGGTAGGATATTAGAGGGGGATGCGTGAGAGGATCTTCCGTCTCGCCGCGGGGGTTAGTGGGACACGAAGGGATCTGCCACTTCGCGGTAGGATATTAGAGGGGGATGCGTGAGAGGATCTTCCGTCTCGCCGCGGGGGTTAGTAGGGCACGAAGGGATCTGCCACTTCGCAGGGGAGGGGGATTAAGTAGGAGAATGAGGGGATCTTCCGCCTCACTACGCAGGCAGGTTAGTGGGTGAAATTCAGTAGATCGGGATAACGTGTATGTATATGGTGCAAATAATTTACCGCTTCCAATTGGGTCATCAGTCGCTAACAGCCTGAATCACTCGGGGAACAAAGGAGTACGGGGTAAAAATAAAATGCATAACAATCCGGCTTGACGTTTCTTTTCGTACGAGTTCACTCAGTTTAATTCTTTGGTTTTAAAACGTCCCTGTGTTTCACTGCGCCGATTACACTGATTCACTAACCTTATTTCCTACCGACCACGTTCTCTTTCACACGTGTTTTCTTTATTTTACTTTGTCCGCGTGCGCGACCGATCGCTTCGAAGTCCAAGAGCCGAGACTCCCGGAAACCGCCGTGTGACCCTCTCATCCTTTTGGACCTTTCTCCCCAAGGAAGGTTTGGTATTTTCCCTATTTTCCAGTATTTTTCTCTATGGTTGCCACCTCGGGCGGGTGGTACGGAACCAAACTTGACCTATTTTGGTTTTATACCCAAAAATCCATAAGACCGCTTAACCATTACTAAATTATAATACTTCATTTTAAATCTCTTACATACTAATGGTAATAATGTGAAACTTAGATGACTATTGCTTAAATATATATTGTGGCGGCCTAGCCGTCAGGTGGAATCGTCACAATATTATACGAAAATTTGAAAAATAATATAATCAATATGACGGACGACTCGATTGCCAATAGAGCATACACGAAGGAAATCAGCTCGGCAATTCCAGAGTTCGCTGGAAAAAAATCCACCTGCAAAGATTCTTAACAGCATTGAAATTGGTCAACCTTACCAAGGGACCATTTGAAAACATAGCTTTTGAGGTAATCAAATCCAAAATAGTTGGATCAACATTGTACAAAGTACAAAACGAAACAACTATTAATGCATTGTAAAAGCGAAATTATTAAACATACACCAAAAGAAAAAAACGGGTACGCAATTTACAACTGAAGTAGACCATCTACGGAAACTATTGGAAGCTTCTTACATTGACGAAGGATTAAGAGCCGAACATGCAGACACGTTCAGCACAAAAGAAGCCATTTCTACAATGATAAAGAATTGTGAAAATGTAAAATTAAAAACCATTCTGGAAGCTGACACATTCAAAACAATGAATGAAGCTGTTACAAAATATATTCATTGCAGCACGGAAATAACAGTAAATGCAAACAACATATTTTATACAAATAAAAATCATTACTTCCGTGGTAATAACTATGGAAGAAACTATAGAGGAAGAGGCTATGGCCGAGGATATTACCAAAATAATTATAATAACTATAATCATTTTGATAATAATTACAATAACCGAGGCCGAGGAAACTATCGGATCAAAACCGCGGTAATGGAGACAACAACACAAACTACACCAATCAAAATGGCAGAAATAAAAAGTCAACAATAAAATACAACACAGTTCACTCTATTACTCTTAATTTAAATATATTCGTAAAAGTGAAACATGAACTTACACAAAAATCACTCACCTTTTTGATAGACACCGGAGCGGATATTTCTCTCATTAAAGAAAATTCCGACAACTTCATTGATACGGACTTCAATAACATTATACAAATATCAGGAATAGACAAAGGCTCAATAACCACAATAGGTCTATCATTTATTGAATTAAGAACAAGCAATTATATAATACCACATAACTTTCATATAGTTCCCCATAACTTTTTAATACCGGTAGACGGAATAATTGGAATAGACTTCATAAAGAAATTTAATTGTATATTGGACTTCAATCAAGATAATGACCTTTTCATTTTAAGACCTGATAATTTAAAATTTCCGATAAAAATTCCAATCCTTCATAACATAGAAACTAACGAAATAATTATACCAGCCCGCTCCGAAGTAATTAGAAAAATAAATTTAACCGAAAGTAATAAAACCCTCCTAATACCAAATCAAGAAATTGAATATGGTATATTCATAGGAAATACAATTTCAGATCCCCAAACCAAATTCGTCCGAATTTTAAACACTACAAATGATAACAAAATAGTAAATCTTAAGAACATTAAACACGAATCTATAGACAACTATAATATTGTCAATTTAAATGGCACAAATAGAAACGAAAAAGTCATCAATAAACTAAAACAAAATTTTCCGACTCAGTTAAAAAATGTCTTTGTTCAAAATATAGTGACATATTCGGTCTTGAAACCGAACCGATATCTACTAATAATTTCTACAAGCAAAAATGAAGAGTAAAAGATGATGAACCCGTGTATATAAAAAACTATAGAAGTCCACAATGTCATATAGAGGAAATAACAAAGGAAGTGGAACTTATAAAAAATATAAAAAATATAAAGGTGTAGAAACGTTAAAGAGATTTAAGTAAACCCCGGTGGTTTCAATAAGAAAAATGAAAATTCGGAGCGCAAAACAAAAACACGACCGTTCTCTGTGAAGACGCACAACAGTGGGGTTCTATGGGTTTTATATTTGGCCAATCAATCCTACCTACCAAAATTTAAAGGGATCGGCCGACTATATCCTATAGCTGCCATATAACTGAACGATTGAAAATGCCATAACTTTGGTGTTTTTAAAGTTAGGAAGTTGGGATTTTTATGAGTATTAAGAATGCATCATATGAATAATTTTGGAGAATATTATTTACAGAATATTCTGCAAGGGTTCTTCGGCTCCGCCCGAAGTTAGCTTTCCTTTCGTGGTTTTTATTGACTTCATTAGAGTATTCAGTAGCTGTCATTCTACATTGTCTAAGGATACTTAATTCGGACTCAAGAATATGGATTGGTCGTTTATCACTATATATAAAATCCAATCTAGATAAAATTCCTTGAAAATTTAGAACAGTGCCATGATTGGTAAGAGCGTCGTGGGCTGCTCCCATGATTTTATTTCGTAAAATTGTTAACGCGATAAATTACTGCTGACTCTGAATTTTATAAAGGCTCATTGCAGTTTCTGCAGCTTCTCTCCAACCTACGCATTGTGTTGGATCCCCGGTGAACTTCGGTAATGATTTGATTACTTCAAGAATGGTTTCACATTTTATATCTGGGTCAACTTCTTGAATTTTATAGTCCTCTACTATGTTTGCGTCTGTAGCCACTTTTCTTCCAAACCATCTATTTTTTTTACTTACTTCGCTTAATTGAACATTAATTAATCTGTTAATTAATTCCACAGTTAGGTTACTGGCTGTGGCTATACCACTCGCAGAAAAATTAGCTGAACTTCCAGTTGCCATTGTTAAATTTAATTCACCGAAACTATCTATTACATTTTCCAGATTGTTCTCTTTTATTCTCACTGTTATTACATAAAAAATTTGCTTGTCTTAAATAAATTTTTTTTTAAACTCCTTATTTAAAATGAAATTATATTTATCCTCACGATACTGTCCGATTGGGTCTTCTTTCAATTTATGCAATGTTCTTCTTGTTGTCGATAGAGATTACAAATTTTTCAAGTGTTGGCGAGGGATTGCCCTACAGCCCTTCCTTCCTGTCAATTTTTCTTTGGTTGGTTATTGGTTGTCAGAATTTTTGCTTGTTGTGTTTGGCTGGTTTTGTAGGTTTAGTTGTTTAAGCGGTTATCGGATTTATTTTATTTTTTATAGTGTTCTTGATGTTTGAGATAGAAATTCAGTCCACCAATTAATCAACTTAATGGATTATTTCATTTATTAATTTCCATTACACGATCACAGTTTGGTGTTGGATGTTTTAATTTTTCCAATAAAAATTTGAATTCTTGGCTGCGCTAGTTCCGTTGTAAATTTAACTTTGTTTTTCATTGAATTTTTTTTTTTTAACTTTTTAATGACACAGCCCCACGTTGGGCGCTAATTAAATTTGTTCGTATTGGTTGATTAAAAAAAATATATTTTTTATTTTTTAATATTACTTTATTGGTGCAGACCTTAATTCACTAACTGAATAATACATTAAGACACTTTCACTTAAGATTATTTCTTATGACCGATCCCGGTTTCAATCCGAATACGACTGACTTCTGAATTCTAAAATCTTCTCCAACGAACCTCGGCCAGAAGCTTTTCTTTTTTAAGCTTCTAGAACTTTGATTTTCGTTTAAAATAAAAGCTTATGCTGAAACTGTCGCATCTCGTTGTGAAATTAAAATGTGCTGACCGATGCAATTTTGATTGAAAATTGGAACGCAACACTTTTGGCTTTGAACGTGAGAGTTTGTCTTCGAACGGAAGCTGTTGTTTACTATACGATAGGTTTATTTATCTTAGCAGAACGGTCAAGCGCGGCTCTCGAAGTTAATGAAAAAGGCGAAGGCAGAATCATAAACAAAGGCAAAGGCAAAGGCAATGTAGCTGAGATTGAATTTAAAAATTTGTTTATTAATTCCATAAGTGGAACCGATTCACGGGTTGGATAACTTACACAACCTGACTATTCCTGCGGTATTAACGCTGACCGAACTGTCAAATCAGGAAAACTCGGACTCCGAAGAAAATATATCATACGAAAATTTGGAAAATAATATAATCAATATGGCGGACGACTCGATTGCCAATGTAAAATTAAAAACCATTCTGGAAGCTGACACATTCAAAACAATGAATGAAGCTGTTACAAAATATATTCATTGTAGCACGGAAATAACAATAATAAAAATCATTACTTCCGTGGTAATAACTATAGAGGAAACTAATTATAATAACTATAATCATTTTAATAATAATTACAATAACCGAGGCCGAGGAAACTATCGGATCAAAACCGCGGTAATGGAGACAACAACACAAACTACACCAATCAAAATGGCAGATATAAAAAGTCAACAATAAAAAACAACACAGTTCACTCTATTACTCTTAATTTAAATATATTCGTAAAAGTAAAACATGAACTTACACAAAAATCACTTACCTTTTTGATAGACACCGGAGCGGATATTTCTCTCAATAAAGAAAATTCCGACAACTTCATTGATAAGGACTTCAATAACATTATACAAATATCCGGAATAGACAAAGGCTCAATAACCACAATAGGACTATCATTTATTGAATTAAGAACAAGCATTTATATAAAACCACATAACTTTCATATAGTTCCCCATAACTTTTCAATACCGGTTGACGGAATAATTGGAATAGACTTCATAAAGAAATTTAATTATATATTGGACTTCAATCAAGATAATGACCTTTTCATTTTAAGACCTGATAATTTAAAATTTCCGATAAAAATTCCAATCCTTCATAACATAGAAACTAACGAAATAATTATACCAGCCCGCTCCGAAGTAATTAGAAAAATAAATTTAACCGAAAGTAATAAAACCCTCCTAATACCAAATCAAGAAATTGAATATGGTATATTCATAGGAAATACAATTTCAGATCCCCAAACCAAATTCGTCCGAATTTTAAACACTACAAATGATAACAAAATAGTAAATCTTAAGAACATTAAACACGAATCTATCGACAACTATAATATTGTCAATTTAAATGGCACAAATAGAAACGAAAAAGTCATCAATAAACTGAAACAAAGTTTTCCGACTCAATTAAAAAATGTCCTAACAAATCTTTGTTCAAAATATAGTGACATATTCGGTCTTGAAACCGAACCGATATCTACTAATAATTTCTACAAGCAAAAATGAAGAGTAAAAGATGATGAACCCGTGTATATAAAAAACTATAGAAGTCCACAATGTCATATAGAGGAAATAACTAAGGAAGTGGAACTTATAAAAAATATAAAGGTGTAGAAACGTTAAAGAGATTTAAGTAAACCCCGGTGGTTTCAATAAGAAAAATGAAAATTCGGAGCGCAAAACAAAAACACGACCGTTCTCTGTGAAGACGCACAACAGTGGGGTTCTATGGGTTTTATATTTGGCCAATCAATCCTACCTACCAAATTTTATAGGGATCGGCCGACTATATCCTATAGCTGCCATATAACTGAACGATTGAAAATGCCATAACTTTGGTGTTTTTAAAGTTAGGAAGTTGGGATTTTTATGAGTATTAAGAATGCATCATATGAATAATTTTGGAGAATATTATTTACAGAATATTCTGCAAGGGTACTTCGGCTCCGCCCGAAGTTAGCTTTCCTTTCTTGGTTTTTATTGACTTCATTAGAGTATTCAGTAGCTGTCATTCTACCTTGTCTAAGGATACTTAATTCGGACTCAAGAATATGGATTGGTCGTTTATCACTATATATAAAATCCAATCTAGATAAAATTCCTTGAAAATTTAGAACAGTGCCATGATTGGTAAGAGCGTCGTGGGCTGCTCCCATGATTTTATTTCGTAAAATTGTTAACGCGATAAATTACTGCTGACTCTGAATTTTATAAAGGCTCATTGCAGTTTCTGCAGCTTCTCTCCAACCTACGCATTGTGTTGGATCCCCGGTGAACTTCGGTAATGATTTGATTACTTCAAGAATGGTTTCACATTTTATATCTGGGTCAACTTCTTGAATTTTATAGTCCTCTACTATGTTTGCGTCTGTAGCCACTTTTCTTCCAAACCATCTATTTTTTTTACTTACTTCGCTTAATTGAACATTAATTAATCTGTTAATTAATTCCACAGTTAGGTTACTGGCTGTGGCTATACCACTCGCAGAAAAATTAGCTGAACTTCCAGTTGCCATTGTTAAATTTAATTCACCGAAACTATCTATTACATTTTCCAGATTGTTCTCTTTTATTCTCACTGTTATTACATAAAAAATTTGCGTGTCTTAAATAAATTTTTTTTTAAACTCCTTATTTAAAATGAAATTATATTTATCCTCACGATACTGTCCGATTGGGTCTTCTTTCAATTTATGCAATGTTCTTCTTGTTGTCGATAGAGATTACAAATTTTTCCAGTGTTGGCGAGGGATTGCCCTACAGCCCTTCCTTCCTGTCAATTTTTCTTTGGTTGGTTATTGGTTGTCAGAATTTTTGCTTGTTGTGTTTGGCTGGTTTTGTAGGTTTAGTTGTTTAAGCGTTTATCGGATTTATTTTATTTTTTATAGTGTTCTTGATGTTTGAGATAGAAATTCAGTCCACCAATTAATCAACTTAATGGATTATTTCATTTATTAATTTCCATTACACGATCACAGTTTGGTGTTGGATGTTTTAATTTTTCCAATAAAAATTTGAATTCTTGGCTGCGCTAGTTCCGTTGTAAATTTAACTTTGTTTTTCATTAAATTTTTTTTTTTTAACTTTTTAATGACACAGCCCCACGTTGGGCGCTAATTAAATTTGTTCGTATTGGTTGATTAAAAAAATATATTTTTTATTTTTTAATATTACTTTATTGGTGCAGACCTTAATTCACTAACTGAATAATACATTAAGACACTTTCACTTAAGATTATTTCTTATGACCGATCCCGGTTTCAATCCGAATACGACTGACTTCTGAATTCTAAAATCTTCTCCAACGAACCTCGGCCAGAAGCTTTTCTTTTTAAGCTTCTAGAACTTTGATTTTCGTTTAAAATAAAAGCTTATGCTGAAACTGTCGCATCTCGTTGTGAAATTAAAATGTGCTGACCGATGCAATTTTGATTGAAAATTGGAACGCAACACTTTTGGCTTTGAACGTGAGAGTTTGTCTTCGAACGGAAGCTGTTGTTTACTATACGATAGGTTTATTTATCTTAGCAGAACGGTCAAGCGCGGCTCTCGAAGTTAATGAAAAAGGCGAAGGCAGAATCATAAACAAAGGCAAAGGCAAAGGCAATGTAGCTGAGATTGAATTAAAAAATGTGTTTATTAATTCCATAAGTGGAACCGATTCACGGGTTGGATAACTTACACAACCTGACTATTCCAGCGGTATTAACGCTGACCGAACTGTCAAATCAGGAAAACTCGGACTCCGAAGAAAATATATCATACGAAAATTTGGAAAATAATATAATCAATATGACGGACGACTCGATTGCCAATGTAAAATTAAAAACCATTCTGGAAGCTGACACATTCAAAACAATGAATGAAGCTGTTACAAAATATATTCATTGTAGCACGGAAATAACAATAATAAAAATCATTACTTCCGTGGTAATAACTATAGAGGAAACTAATTATAATAACTATAATCATTTTAATAATAATTACAATAACCGAGGCCGAGGAAACTATCGGATCAAAACCGCGGTAATGGAGACAACAACACAAACTACTCCAATCAAAATGGCAGATATAAAAAGTCAACAATAAAAAACAACACAGTTCACTCTATTACTCTTAATTTAAATATATTCGTAAAAGTAAAACATGAACTTACACAAAAATCACTTACCTTTTTGATAGACACCGGAGCGGATATTTCTCTCAATAAAGAAAATTCCGACAACTTCATTGATAAGGACTTCAATAACATTATACAAATATCCGGAATAGACAAAGGCTCAATAACCACAATAGGACTATCATTTATTGAATTAAGAACAAGCATTTATATAATACCACATAACTTTCATATAGTTCCCCATAACTTTTCAATACCGGTTGACGGAATAATTGGAATAGACTTCATAAAGAAATTTAATTATATATTGGACTTCAATCAAGATAATAACCTTTTCATTTTAAGACCTGATAATTTAAAATTTCCGATAAAAATTCCAATCCTTCATAACATAGAAACTAACGAAATAATTATACCAGCCCGCTCCGAAGTAATTAGAAAAATAAATTTAACCGAAAGTAATAAAACCCTCCTAATACCAAATCAAGAAATTGAATATGGTATATTCATAGGAAATACAATTTCAGATCCCCAAACCAAATTCGTCCGAATTTTAAACACTACAAATGATAACAAAATAGTAAATCTTAAGAACATTAAACACGAATCTATCGACAACTATAATATTGTCAATTTAAATGGCACAAATAGAAACGAAAAAGTCATCAATAAACTAAAACAAAGTTTTCCGACTCAATTAAAAAATGTCCTAACAAATCTTTGTTCAAAATATAGTGACATATTCGGTCTTGAAACCGAACCGATATCTACTAATAATTTCTACAAGCAAAAATGAAGAGTAAAAGATGATGAACCCGTGTATATAAAAAACTATAGAAGTCCACAATGTCATATAGAGGAAATAACTAAGGAAGTGGAACTTATAAAAAATATAAAAAATATAAAGGTGTAGAAACGTTAAAGAGATTTAAGTAAACCCCGGTGGTTTCAATAAGAAAAAGGAAAATTCGGAGTGCAAAACAAAAACACGACCGTTCTCTGTGAAGACGCACAACAGTGGGGTTCTATGGGTTTTATATTTGGCCAATCAATCCTACCTACCAAATTTTATAGGGATCGGCCGACTATATCCTATAGCTGCCATATAACTGAACGATTGAAAATGCCATAACTTTGGTGTTTTTAAAGTTAGGAAGTTGGGATTTTTATGAGTATTAAGAATGCATCATATGAATAATTTTGGAGAATATTATTTACAGAATATTCTGCAAGGGTACTTCGGCTCCGCCCGAAGTTAGCTTTCCTTTCTTGGTTTTTATTGACTTCATTAGAGTATTCAGTAGCTGTCATTCTACCTTGTCTAAGGATACTTAATTCGGACTCAAGAATATGGATTGGTCGTTTATCACTATATATAAAATCCAATCTAGATAAAATTCCTTGAAAATTTAGAACAGTGCCATGATTGTAAAGAGCGTCGTGGGCTGCTCCCATGATTTTATTTCGTAAAATTGTTAATGCGATAAATTACTGCTGACTCTGAATTTTATAAAGGCTCATTGCAGTTTCTGCAGCTTCTCTCCAACCTACGCATTGTGTTGGATCCCCGGTGAACTTCGGTAATGATTTGATTACTTCAAGAATGGTTTCACATTTTATATGTGGGTCAACTTCCTGAATTTTATAGTCCTCTACTATGTTTGCGTCTGTTGCTAACTTTTCTTCCAAACCATCTATTTTTTTGCTCAGTTGAACATTAATTAATCTGTTAATTAATTCCACAGTTAGGTTACTGGCTGTGGGTATACCACTCGCAGAAAAATTAGCTGAACTTCCAGTTGCCATTGTTAAATTTAATTCACCGAAACTATCTATTACATTTTCCAGATTGTTCTCTTTTATTCTCACTGTTATTTCATAAAAAATTTTCGTGTCTTAAATAAATTTTTTTTTAAACTCCTTATTTAAAATGAAATTATATTTATCCTCACGATACTGTCCGATTGGGTCTTCTTTCAATTTATGCAATGTTCTTCTTGTTGTCGATAGAGATTACAAATTTTTCCAGTGTTGGCGAGGGATTGCCCTACAGCCCTTCCTTCCTGTCAATTTTTCTTTGGTTGGTTATTGGTTGTCAGAATTTTTGCTTGTTGTGTTTGGCTGGTTTTGTAGGTTTAGTTGTTTAAGCGTTTATCGGATTTATTTTATTTTTTATAGTGTTCTTGATGTTTGAGATAGAAATTCAGTCCACCAATTAATCAACTTAATGGATTATTTCATTTATTAATTTCCATTACACGATCACAGTTTGGTGTTGGATGTTTTAATTTTTCCAATAAAAATTTGAATTCTTGGCTGCGCGAGTTCCGTTGTAAATTTAACTTTGTTTTTCATTAATTTTTTTTTTGCAACTTTTTAATGACACAGCCCCACGATGGGCGCCAATTAAATTTGTTCGTATTGGTTGATTAAAAAAATATAATTTTTATTTTTTAATTTTACTTTATTGGTGCAGACCCTAATTCACTAACTGAATAATACATCAAGACACTTTCACTTAAGATTATTTCTTATGACCGATCCCGGTTTCAATCCGAATAAGACTGACTTCTTAATTCTAAAATCTTCTACAACGAACCTCGGCCAGAAGCTTTTCTTTTTAAAGCTTCTAGAACTTTGATTTTCGTTTAAAATAAAAGCTTATGCTGAAAATGTCGCATCTCGTTGTGAAATTAAAATGTGCTGACCGATGCAATTTTGAATGAAAACTGGAACGCAATACTTTTGGCTTTGAACGTGAGAGTTTGGCTTCGAACGGAAGCTGTTGTTTACTTTACGATAGGTTTATTTATCTTAGCAGAACGGTCAAGCGCGGCTCTCGAAGTTAATGAAAAAGGCGAAGGCAGAATCATAAACAAAGGCAAAGGCAAAGGCAATGTAGCTGAGATTGAATTTAAAAATTTGTTTATTAATTCCATAAGTGGAACCGATTCACGGGTTGGATAACTTACACAACCTGACTATTCCAGCGGTATTAACGCTGACCGAACTGTCAAATCAGGAAAACTCGGACTCCGAAGAAAATATATCATATGAAAATTTGAAAAATAATATAATCAATATGACGGACGACTCGATTGCCAATGTAAAATTAAAAACCATTCTGGAAGCTGACACATTCAAAACAATGAATGAAGCTGTTACAAAATATATTCATTGTAGCACGGAAATAACAATAATAAAAATCATTACTTCCGTGGTAATAACTATAGAGGAAACTATAGAGGAAGAGGCTATGGCCGAGGATATTTCCAAAATAATTATAATAACTATAATCATTTTGATAATAATTACAATAACTGAGGCCGAGGAAACTATCGGATCAAAACCGCGGTAATGGAGACAACAACACAAATTACACCAATCAAAATGGCAGAAATAAAAAGTCAACAGTAAAAAACAACACAGTTTACTCTATTACTGTAATTTAAATATATTCGTAAAATTAAAACATGAACTTACACAAAAATCACTCACCTTTTTGATAGACACCGGCGGATATTTCTCTCATTAAAGAAAATTCCGACAACTTCATTGATAAGGACTTCAATAACATTATACAAATATCAGGAAAAGGCAAAGGCTCAATAACCACAATAGGACTATCATTTATTGAATTAAGAACAAGCATTTATATAATACCGCATAACTATCATATAGTTCCCCATAACTTTTCAATACCGGTTGACGGAATAATTGGAATAGACTTCATAAAGAAATTTAATTGTATATTGGACTTCAATCAAGATAATGACCTTTTCATTTTAAGACCTGATAATTTAAAATTTCCGATAAAAATTCCAATCCTTCATAACATAGAAACTAACGAAATAATTATACCAGCCCGCTCCGAAGTAATTAGAAAAATAAATTTAACCGAAAGTAATAAAACCCTCCTAATACCAAATCAAGAAATTGAATATGGTATATTCATAGGAAATACAATTTCAGATCCCCAAACCACATTCGTCCGAATTTTAAACACTACAAATGAAAACAAAATAGTAAATCTTAAGAACATTAAACACGAATCTATCGACAACTATAATATTTTCAATTTAAATGGCATAAATAGAAACGAAAAAGTCATCAATAAACTAAAACAAAATTTTCCGACTCAATTAAAAAATGTCTTAACAAATCTTTGTTCAAAATATAGCGACATATTCGGTCCTGAAACCGAACCTAATAATTTCTACAAGCAAAAATTAAGAGTACT